>JAXCGZ010005705.1:105000-107500 GCA_037179515.1 Halocaridina rubra | reverse complement strand
CCCATCCATCATTTCCGTCTCTATTGTTGGGGGCTGAAGTATCTTTTTGTGCAATCACGTTCGAGCGTACTAGTTGTTTTTGTTGTTTGCTGTTTTTTGTTTCAATTTTAATGGTGACCCGTAAAATGTTCCGGTTTTACGTCACGGATTTCCTTTTCTACCAAGGGCTAGGGCGGTTGCCTTCTTGCGAAGGACTTGTTTTGGCAGATGTAATCGTTACCCTGAGTGCATGCCCTTGCTAACCTCACACCCGGAAAATTCCACCCCACGAAATTTTCACCCCATAAATTTCCCCAACATGGAAATTTCACCAATTAACCAATACATTTCAATTTTATGATTGTTTACTTTAAGTTTGTTTCATTGCTAGGTTAGGTTAGGTTAGGTTTCGTGGGGTGAAAAACTGGTGGGGAGAAAATTTCATGGGGTGATAATTTCGTGGGGAGGAATTTTCGGGGTGGAATTTACATGGAACCCTTTTAAACCCCTTTCAGAAGTGGGTAGACACACACGGTTAGAGACGGGAAATTAAGGCTAGTATAAACAGATGATATTTTGGTAACTTTACATCGATTGGAACACTACATATTTGAGATCCTTCAGAAGGTTTTGGTCTCTTGAACGTATCAGAAATAATAATAATGATTGTTTTTGTTCCGGTTTTACGTCACGGACTCCCTTTTCTACCAAGGGCTAGTACGGTTGCCTTCTTGCGAAGGTCTTGTTTTGGCAGATGTAATCGTTACCCTGAGTGCCTGCCCTTGCTAACCTCACGGGGCGCGAACCCTCGACCTGACGCCTCAAAGTCTCAGACGCCACCGCTTGAGCCACGGTGACTACAATAATAATAATAATAATAATAATAATAATTTGCGAAACTCATATAAAAAGTGACAAGTAATGATACTTTCGTTTTGAATTTGACCATAACGCATATTGGAGATTTTGATTCAAACTTTTAACTCCAGTCATATTTATTGAACCTTCAGGTGACTTGTAGCATTTGGGATTTCTTCACGTAGCCTATTTCGATGAAGTTTCGATGAACAAAAATGTAATTTATTAGCCTTTTTGGCGTTTAAAGTAAGTATTTAATATATATGTGTGTTCTTCCTATGGCTTTTCGTGTGTGTGTGTGTGTGTGTTTTTTTTTTACATTCCTTTGAATACACCAGGAAGAGTCGTTGGATGTTTTGACTCCAGGAGGCAGTGTCCTTGCTTTTCCATCCCATCCTTTCACTTGGAGAGAGAGAGAGAGAGAGAGAGAAAGAGTTCTGGTCATTGAGTTTTTTTTTTTTTTTTTTCATACCGGATAGTTATTTCATGCTTTGCACTTATTTTCATGTCCTTCCTTCAGAGGCCATTATCAGAGTATATCTGAAGTAATTGGAACGTCATTTTTATTATTGTTGGTGTTGTTGTTGTTATTATTATTATTAGTAGTAGTAGTAGTAGTAGTAGTAGTAGTATTTTTAATCCATGTAATTTATTTGTGCATTTATGGGTAGCATCTCTTATTCTTGACCTCGAATATATGCCGTTATTTCAAAAGGAAAACAGCTGTTTTATAACATAGACATCATTAGCATGGAATGAGTTTGCAGGTGACCAAGTTCCTCCTTGCATTTAATTTCTCTTTAAGTGATGAAAAAGAATGAAAGGAAAGATTTTCATCTAACACAGTAAAATATGATCATTATTTGATAATTCAATCTTTTATGATGAAAACATTTCGGTGTTACTATGGTAGGTGGTCTACCACGGTATCAAACACTATAGCGTGCGGTCTACCTCATTTACTACTCTAGTATGTGGTCTACCAGGGTTATCTAACACTATAGCATACAATCTACCTTATTTTACCAGGGTTATCTAACACTATAGCATACAGTCTACCTTATTCAACCAGGGTTATCTAATACTATAGCTTACAATCTACCTTATTTTACCATTTTTTTTTTTTTTTTATTTATTCAGATAACTGTACATGGGGACATGTGCACATGGGCACTCCCAGTCATATTGTAGTTGATAACATTACAATCTATGTGGTTATGTAAAAATAACATACTAATAGAATTTGCAATTAATTTAAAATATCATAATTAATAATAAATAATTAAATGCAATTAATTTAAAATATCATAATTAATAATAAAATATAGTGTAATAATTGAAGAGTACTTGAAGAGTAATCATTGTGACAATATTTTCAATAGCCCTTGTTGAGTGCTATCATTTAAATTCCGCACTACTGCAGACAATTTGAAGCAGATATAGAATAACAATTTTCAGGTTAGAATAATAAGTAGGTACATACATATATATATACACACACATACATACACACACATATATATATATTATCTAACACTGTAGCATACAATCTACCTTATTTTACCAGGGTTATCTAACACTATAGCATACAATCTACCTTATTCTACCAGGGTTATCTAACACTATAGCATACATTCTAGCACTATAGCATACAATCTACCTT
>JAXCGZ010005705.1:80000-100000 GCA_037179515.1 Halocaridina rubra | reverse complement strand
TTAAAGATCTGAACAGAACTTCTGATGGGCGATTGGAAGGAACCTTCAACATTACTGGCACGTTTTTAGGATTCACCGACATCCTATTGCTTATAAAGGATTCTAATGGAGAAAGCTTAGCAGCCACAAAGGAATTTTTAGTGAAGGTAACTGTCTATTTATCTTTAATAGGATTATATATATATATATATATATATATATATATATATATATATATATATATATATATATATATATATATATATATATATATATATATATATATATATATGTATGTATGTATGTATGTATGTATGTATGTGTGTGTGTGTGTGTAATTACCTAATTACCTAATTGTGCTTACAGGAAAGAGCCCCAAGCTTGTAACTTCCCGTCTCCTGGCCGATTCCATTTTGTACAGTACTTAGAAATACTTATCATACTTGTTCTTAAAACTATGGATTGAGTTAGCATGAACTACTTCCTCGCTTAGCGAATTCCTGTCATCAACTACTCTTACACTAAAAAGAGTACATCCTTACATCCTGCAAAGAAATTTTCTTACTAAGCTTCAAACTATGACCTCTAGTTCTAGAGCCAGCCATAGCAAAATATCGATCCCTTCCACTATGTCATAGCCATGAAGGAATTTAATAACCGTTACCGTATCCCCCTCATTCTTCTAGCTTCGAGTGATGGTAAGTCTAATTCCCTCAGCCTCTCATCATAGCTGAGATTACGTATTTCTAGCACCAATTTCGTGGCATGTCTTTGAACTTTTTAAGCTTAGCTACGTGCTTTTTCAAGTGTAGATTCCATAAGGGGGCTGTATATTCAATCTTTGGCCTCACATAGGTTACATAAATATTTCTGAACATTTCTTTGTCCATGTGTCTGAAGGCTACCCTTACATTTGCCAAGAACACATTTTCTACCTTTACTACACCATTTATATGCATTTCTGGAGACAAATCTGCCCGTATGTTTACTCCTAGATCTCACTCATTCTCTGTCTCGTGGAGTTCTGCTCCTGCCATTGAGTATTCAATCTTGGGCCTTCATGCACTTGTACCCTTTCTCATTACCTTACGTTTTGAGGTACTGAATTTCATCAGCCATATCCCTCCTTCCTTTATTGAGGATAGGTACCACGTACACTTGTTTCCAGCATCTTGGATTCTCTTTTACTCCAGCGACTTTCCAGATATGATACTGTCGCCGCTTGATATTAATTTAGTGCCTTTCTCAAGTACATAAGGAGATATATCATCAGGACCTGTAGATTTCTGGGCATCTAACTTCATCAGTGCTATGCATACCTCTGCGGCTAAAAAGATGATGTTCTCTAATACCGGCCCATGAGCTCCTATCTTTGCAATCTAAGTGGGTGGGGTGTGTGTAATTACTTTATTGTAATTACCTAATTGTGCTTACGGGAAGGAGCCCCAAGCTCATAACTTACTGTTTCCTGGTCGGTTCCATTTTGTACTTAGTGATACTTATCATACGTGTTAAGTCTAATTCCCTCAGCCTCTCATCATAACTGAGATTGCGTATTTCTGGCACCAGTTTCGTGGCATGTCTTTGAACTTTTTCAAGCTTAGCTATGTGCTTTTTCAAGTGCGGATTCCAAAAGGGGGCTGCATATTCGAGTTTTGGCCTCACATAGGCTACATAAATATTTCTGAACATTTCCTTGTCCATGTGCCTGAAGGCTACCCTTACATTTGATAAGAATGCATATGCTGCCCTTACTATGCCATTTATATGTATTTCTGGAGACAAATCTGCCAGTATGTTTACTCCTAGATCTCTCTCATTTTCTGTCTCTTGAAGTTGTACTCCAGCCACCGAGTAGTCAAGCTTGGGCCTTCTTGCACTTGTACCCATTCTCATTACCTTACATTTTGAAGTATTGAATTTCATTAGCCACTTTTCTGACCACTCATGCAGATTATTTAGATCCTCCTGAAGTTCTCTACTATTGCATGTGTGTTTGTGTGTGTGTGTGTTGCTATTTTAAGATAAATAGTCTACAAAGAATTTAAGTGCCTAATTGCAAATCAAAGTGGAATATGGCTTTTAAAACAATAACTTTAACTTAACTTTTTGGATCTTGTAAAGAAACATAACCTAGGGTGCTCTAGGATTATTCATACTTACAAGGCAAATAAACTATCTAAACTTAACCTAGAAAGCTAACCAAATCAATCCTAACAATTTATTGGGTTATTTAACTTTACATGGGGCTTTAGGTATTACTCATATTTACAATATCCAATTTTTTTCTTTGCAACAGGTCCAAAGATCAGATCAAGTATTGGACAATATATTCACAGGGTGCATCATCATATTAGTAGCTATTGTTTATATCAACATGGGCTGTGCTATTGACCTTGAGATCATCAGAAGAGTTCTCAAGAAACCCATTGCCCCACTTATTGGGTTGACATCTCAGTATCTCTTTATGCCCATTGTGAGTGGAACCAGCTGTTTTTCTTGTTCTAAATGTAGCTAAGTACAGCAACAGTATATGATGTTCAACGACTGCAATCCCCCTTGTAAGGGGATGACCGAGTTCAAACCACACATTCACCAGAAGTTAATATACCTCGATCACTCCTCTTTTTTTATTTTTCTTTTAGATTCTCTGCCCATGGATGGGTGGAACGGGTCATGAAGGCCCCATAGGGCGGTCGCCAGCCGGGACAGGCCCCAATGCCCCACTGTGGTGGCAAGCCACAGCAGTAACCTCCCCAGTAAACAGCTTAAACTCTCTTGCCTGGACGAGGCGTGATCCCTCGACCTCGCGAATGTGAGGCCAGCACGTTACCACAGTACTAGCCAGGAGGCTCACTCCTCTTATATCCTTGGGGATAAGGGGGCGCCAGAATTCCTGCCTATCTCCCTGATTGGGTCACCTACAGGATAAGTAGGCATAATATCTTCTACCGTGAGACCCTACAGTCGCAGCTAGTTTACCCCCAGTACTTCATATCATGGGATCCCCCCAGATAAAGCCGCTGAGGTAAACCAGGTGTGGTTGAAGTTAAGTAACAAATACATATTTCTCAACAGATTTCCTATGCACTCGGGTATGCTTTATTTTACAACTCACCTGCCCAGTGGCTTGGTCTCTTCATCATTGGAAGCTCCCCTGGTGGAGGAGGGTCAAATGTATGGACTTACCTTCTTGGAGGATCACTTGACCTTTCTGTGACAATGACTTTGATTTCTACCATCACAGCTTTTGGGGCTTTGCCAATGTGGCTGTTTGCCCTTGCTAAAACTATATTTAAAGGTAAGGTCATGAATTTGTCTGTTTTATTTAACTTATATTCCTCTCACATGCATGTTGTTCATTACTCATAGTTGTAAACAGTAGCACAATAGTTAAAGCACTCGATTATGGAAGCAACAGACTCGTGCTTGAGGTCACCTCGGTGCATTTGGAAAGGCTTCTATCTTTTATTCTCCAGCTCCAACCTGTCTCTGAACATCCTCATTAAAATGGGGATAAATAGGAAATCATAAAACAGCAAGCATAGTGATAATATTCTTGTGATTGTAAAAGTTGCATCATTTAATTTTTGTACAGAGAAAGAATACTCTAAGGAAGAGGATTTTGGAGGGGGAAATGGTTACTATCCTCATTCCTAAATGTATTCTTACTGCAGTAAAGCCAAAACAGGCGATCATTGGTTGTACATCCCCTGGTAGATGACGAGAGAAATGACAACATTATGTATATAGCAGAACCTTGACCCACAAACACTTTTGCAAACAAATTTTGCATTGATCCCTGAACAACCCTCGAGACACAAACACGCATAACTACTCACATCCGTCCCGGGTGACCATGTCCGCCCAGACGACCACGTTTGCCCTGGCAGCAGCGTGGTTGCTCTCAGTTCTGCATTGGTGCCCACGCTGTGTACGTAGTTCCTTCGTTGTTCTTCCTTTGTAGTTTTCCATTGATTTGCCTTTTACTTTAAGCTAGCCCTCATTATGGCTCCTAAGAAAGTGAAGTGTGTTAGTGATAGTGGCATCAAAAATCCTAAACGTAGAACAGTGGAAATAAAGAAAAAATAATTGCTAAACATGAAAACAGTGTTCGTGTTTCTGATTTCATCACGCAGTATAACATGGCAAAATTGAGCATCTGTACTATTTTGAAAAAATTAAGAGGTCTTTAAGGCAGCTGACGTGGCAAAAGGAGTGACTATATTAATGAAGAATAAGTCATAGTTGACAGAAGAGGTAGTAAAGTTGTTGTTGGTTTGGATAAGTGAAAAACAGCTGGATGGAGATAGTGAGGCTATAATATGCACTAAGGCTCTACAAATACACCATGATTTAGTGGTGAACACTCCGAGTTCTATTGCCGAACACTCGGAGTTCTAGTGGTGCTAAAATTGACGAATTTAAAGCAAGTAGAGGCTGGTTTGAAGAATTTCGTCGACGAACTGGGATTCATAGTGTTGCTAGGCATGGAGAGGTGGCTAGTTCGGACCAAAAGGCAGCGGATGCCCACGTGCTAGAATTCGCCAAATTTATCGAAAGTGAAGGTTATGTTTTGCAGCATTAAATGTGATGAAACTGGACTATTTTGGAAGAAAGTGCCAAAAAGGACCTTTATAACCCAAGAGTAGAAGGTACTGCCTGACCACAAACCAATGAAGGACAGGCTTACACTTTTATTGTGTGCTAATGCTAATGGGGACTGCAAGATTAAGCCTCCTTTAGTCTACCACTCTGGAAATCCACACGTTTTTAAGTGCAATAATGTGTTGAAGGAGGTCGAATACAAAGGCTTGAGTCACGCTGAATTTATTCATAGAGTAGTTGACTGACGTTTATGCACCAGCTGTGAAGAAATATCTTGAGGAAAAAGGTTTGCCCCTTAAGCGTCTTCTCATAATGAACAATACTCCTGCGCATCCTCCAAGCTTGAAAGAATACCTCACTATAGAAAACGACTTCATAAAAGTCAATTTTCTGCATCCCAACACCACTCCTCTCCTCCAGCTCATGGACCAGCAAGTGATTTCCAGTTTTAAGAAGCTTTATATGAAGAGTCTTTTTGCCAGGTGTTTTCAAGTCACAAACGACGCGGATTTGA
Source organism: Halocaridina rubra (assembly GCA_037179515.1). Classification (NCBI taxonomy): domain Eukaryota; kingdom Metazoa; phylum Arthropoda; class Malacostraca; order Decapoda; family Atyidae; genus Halocaridina; species Halocaridina rubra. Next base: position 94,899 of record JAXCGZ010005705.1, on the reverse strand, counting down.
CCTTTCGTGAATTCTGGAAAGACTACTTTAATATCCTCCACTGCATTGGCCTCATTGACAAGGCATGGAGGGAGGTCTCATGCTGCATGATTAACTCCCCCTGGAAGAAACTTTGGCCATATTGTGTGCCACAGGCAAAAGTTTGTGCTTGGAGGTCAATGAGGAGGATGTGAAGGAGCTGGTGGAGGATCACAAACAAGAACTCATACTCGAAGAACTAATAGAGTTGCAACGTGAACAGGTGAAGACTCTCCAAGACTAGCAGTCAGCGGAGGAGGGGATGAGAGGATAAAAGTTTCCAGTGAAAAACTGAAAGAAATTTTTAGTAAGTGGAGTGATATGCAGGCTTTATTGAGACCTATCACCCGGAAAAAACTGTGAGCAACAGAGCAGTGAATATTTTAAATGACAATGTGATGTCTCACTTTACAATAATATATTTGCAAAGATAAAGACAAATTTCTCTGGATCGTTTTCTTGTGCCAATAGCCAGAGAACCACCTTACAAAAGAGAACATAGAGAAAAAACACCAGAGTTACTGCCTGTACCTGACCAGTTGCCTGACGTTTTTATGGAAGGAGACTCCCCCTCCTCCACGTGTGCCAGCAACAATCAACCACAAAGGTAAATACAGTACTTTACCATGTTTTATTTTAGTAGAGAAGAATTTCTTTTTATTAATGTAATTTTCCTATTACTGGTGAATTTATGCATGTTTATGCCCATAGAAAATTTTAAAAGGTATATTTCTGGTGCTGGGGAATGGATTAATGGGATTTACATAATTTCAATGGGAAAAATTGTTTTTAGTCACGAGCTTTTCGCCTCACAAACAGGGTTTAGGAATGGATTAAGTTCATTACTAGAGGTACCACTGTAGAGCATATGTTCACCGTTTTATGTTACAGTTAATCTCCATTTTAACAGTGGGTGGACACTGGCAGGTTGGAGCTGGTGCGCTTCATAATGCCCAGCACTTGGTGCGAACTTGGGTTTGTCACTTCCCGAGTTGAGCGTTCTAACCACTGTACTACCACGGTCCCCAACATTAACATGTACATGAAAAATAAGGTAATAAAATCCATATTCTGTTATTATTACCATAACTATATGCCCATCTTATTTTCTTTTTCTTTTTAGGTAATAAAGGTTCATCTCAAGCAGTTATTTGTCTATTTTCATGTATAGGCTTGTGGAGCTTGTATTTTCTTCTGACACTTCATAAAAAGCGTAAACACACAGTTATCACTGTGATCTGGATAATCTAGTGTATAAATTCACCTTTATTAAATGTTATTGTGCTTTTGCAGATGGCAATTTTAGCAGACTTCCTTATGGCAGTATAGCTGGAATGGTTGTAGGACTAATTTTGCCTTGTGGTATAGGGATCCTCATCAAGAAATATTTCCCAAATGTTGCTGAAGTCTTGAAAAAACTTATTAAACCTACTGCTGTCTTCTTCGTTGTTTTTGTCTCAACTTTTGGGATATATGTAAATCTACATATCTTCAGTTATTTCACTTGGCAAGTAAGTTGCAAAAATTTTATCAATTGGTTCTACCACTCACTGTGTAAGTAAAAAATTGCTTGTGTGTTTAAGGCCCTTATGTAAATGTGTCTATGATTTGCATATGATCTATTCCCAACCTCCAAAATGCACTAAATTTTGGCGATATCTCTGTACTGTGATTAAACTTTACCTAATTTAAGTTTAAACCTTTGTAATATTGGCACAGTAAGTGTTATAATGCTCTGCTAAGGGAAATTTTTTCATAAACTTTTGTTTTCATTTCAATCTTTTCTAATTGTGTATGTTATAAATCACACTGTTTAAAGCCATTTATGATGAAGAATAACTGATGAGGTGTACATAGTGCAGACTTATTGGCTGATGGTACTTAGCTCTTTTACATAGATTTTATGTCATGTAGAGTATAGAAAGTCACTTTAGCATGATTATTAACTGTGCATTAATAGTGATAGGATGGATAAATTTGCCTTTGCCCTTAGCTAGAAGTTAATAAAGCAGCCTTGATTATTAAAAATGTCTGCTCATCTTGCCAAAAACAATATCCATGAAGCAGCAATCACATTAATGAATGATTCTTCTGCAGTGCTTATCATTAGACTTCTTAATTTTTTAATACATCATTTTCAGGTGGGTATAGCAGGTATAGCCCTTCCGTTTCTTGGCTTTGTCTTTGGCTTCCTATTATCTCTTCTACTCAAAAGAAAATGGGAGGAAGTCATTGCCATTAGTGTGGAGACAGGTATTCAAAACACTGGTCTTGCCATTGGTGTTATCAAGGTTAGTGTTACAGATGCTCCCCATACTTACGAACAACCAAGTTATGAATATTCACAGATACAAATAAGAACCTACACATTATCTACCCATGTATTAATGTATGTATTACTGTACTGTACTGCATTATTGAATTATTATTATTACTACTGTATCAATATTTATTAATACAGTATTCTTTAGGTTTGATATTGTAGTAAACTGTCTTCAGCCTAATCACTGTACTGGACTGAAATGTATGCACTGTACAGTAGTTTTTCAAATAGATTCTACATTTTTAATCATTTATAGCAGTAGTGGTATTTGCTATTAGCCTCGTCTTGTTATATTATTAATTATTTGGTCATTACTACTGTCCTGTGGCTTTTATTTCATTATTTTTTTTTGTTAGTCTAATGATTTCAAGAGCTGTTTAACTTGTGTTCTATTTTAGATATTCTGTAAATACAGTATACTGTATTATTGATTTACTATACTCATGTTTTTATGTACAAATGTTCATTTCATTTACCCTGGCCGTTTCCCCTAATTTGGGGGGTAGCCAACATAAAAAAACAAACAATAAGGGGATTACTTTACTCTATGGGCAATGACGAGGGAGCTAGCGACTGTTCAGATGGCACTGCTGGAGTGCCACAGCCCATCCTCCCGGCTTTTCCACAACCTGTGTCGCTTCATGTGCCAACTCCCCAACTGCCCCTACCACAGGGCTACCTCTGTAAGATGCGGCCCCGTGGTAACAGCAGATGCCCATCAGAGCTGCGTCACAATCGCTCACCACTCATTTCTATTCTAATGCTAATTTTATTGTTTGCAGTCATTTGTCTACTTATACTAGTTTTAATTTATCTTTTTCGCTTTTTAATTTATTTAGATAAGTAGCTAGTACACACAGTATAATGTTTACTTATTAAATTAATATTATTTGCAATTATTTAATATTCTTCAGTTTGCTCTGCAAGACTTCTCGCCCTTGGGGGACATCACGGTAATCCTTCCTGTGGCCGTAGCCTCCCTCACCCCCATCCCACTCATCATAATTGTCGCTATAAAATATATATACGAATCTTACAAAAAGAACAGAATGGGAGAAGGAGGTGTAGGAGCAGGGGAACAAGGCTTCGAGGGAGAGAAGGCTTCTTCTTCCAACTTGAAAATGACACCGGCTAATTCGCAAACTCCCCTACATAATGATCTCAAGTGAATCTGTTACAAGTTTTTTATGTTGTCTGGCTTCAAGGTATAAAATTCTTTCCCACTTATTTTGTTTGTGACCCAAGAAAGGAGGTAGGAGAAGGGAATTGTGGCAACTCTTTAACCTCCAGGAGCTCAAAGGGATTTGGCTTCTATGAATGTGTGCTTTGACTCGATCCGTTATTGTATGTAGAGTATGTGTATGTGAATGTATGTATGCATATTTTTTCTTGTTGTAAAACAATCTAGTGTGGAGATTAGGCTGCAATATTTGGATAAAGATGAAGCCTTTTGCTTCATTATTTTTAACGTCCCTATATATGGTATATGTACAGTATATATGGTTGTTATTCTCCCTGAGGGGAGCATGAATATCTCCTCTGTATTCCCCTGAGGTGCCTTAAAGTAATGTAAATGGGACAGAGTGAGGGGACACTGAATCCTCTTCTCTGTATTTTTTTCCAGCAAAGTCAAGGCTTTTTGCTTTGACTCAGCCATTCACCTTACAAGGAGGAATATGTCTCTTGTATGTAGATAGAATTATGGTTGTTATAAATACTTTTTAACACTCTTAATGACTTAAGAAAATGGCATAATGAATGGTTATTGAGTTACCTGGAACACATATAACTCAGATTGTAATATTTGTAAAAGCATTACTTGCTTGGAAAAGGGAATGGTCTTCTTTAGTATGTTTCAGTTTTACGTCACGGACTCCTTTTTCAACCAAGGGCTAGGACGGTTGCCTTCATTCGAAGGACTTGTTTTGGCAGCTGTGACCATTACCCTGAGTGCATGTCCTTGCTAGCCTCAGACCGTGACGGGGCGCGAACCCGCGACCTGACGCCTCAAAGTCACGGACGCTACCACTTCAGCCACAGTGTATGGTCTTCTTTAGTATAATGGGGAGAAATTGGTTTCATTTGTTTCATGATGAATATATTTAAAAAACTTTTCCATATTTTTCATTATATTAATGTAAAGTTTTACTTATTTAGAATATTTGAAAATGCTTTTATAGATTTTCTGTTTAGGGATTTGTATTGTACTTATTTACATTTAAGATTGTAGTTGTTGGAAGTCTTACAGAGCACAGCTTTGTATGCATAGTATTTGACGAGAGGACTGGGAATCCCTGCCTTCGTATTTTCCTTCTACAAAGACTCAAGGTTTTTGCTTTGACTCAACCACCCCAGTGAGTAGTTCATTATATATATTTAGCTCCCATAAAGAGTCGTTGTTTGTGCCTTGATTCAGCCACCCCTCCTTATAAAGAGGATTATGGATTTTTTTGTATGGATAGAGTCTGTGGCAGAATGGTATCGTCTCTTTCACAGTCTTCAGTGCAGGTGAAGTTGCTTTTCTCTAGGCTCACCTGAAAAACGATATTGCTTTATAAATCTACTAAAAAACGTTATTGCTTTATAAATCTTCTTTAAAATGTATTTGCTTTATAAATCGAAGTAAAATTGTATGCAATATACAGTATTAATATATTTAGTGGTATGCAGTTATTTTTGCAAGCACATAACTGGTATGCATCAAGTGACAGTCTTCTTTTGTATATTTCTTGTACAGATTTTTTTGTTAAATAAGGTCCTCCAGTCAATAACTGCAAAAAGCTCATTGAATTTGATGTAATCTCCTTTTGTATAGTTCCTCCTTGTGTCCTTTGCAGTGCCTCTACATTTAGGCAGAATATCTTTGATAATATACTCCATCAACAACAGACAATGGTCACTTTTTACAATCGGTGATTCATACTCAATTTTCTCAGTATCCAATGCATTATCACTGAACACTAGATTAAGCAGTGATGGCTCATCCCCACCCCTAGCCCTTGTTGATGTAGGAAATTCTCTTGTACTCCTTGTAGGAATCTTGCCCCAAATAAGTCTTTCGTTCTGCGCAGGGCAAGATTTATCCAATCTATATCTCTTATGATTAAAATCTCCCATAATTAGTATCCTACACTTTCTCTCCCATGTGATATTAACAACTGAGTTTATGACTTCGATAGTGCCTATATGACTTTCTTCATAAACTTCTAGCCTATGTTGATTCCTTGGGGGGGTTATACACAATAGTTATTATAATGCTCTCTGAGCCGGTATTTATGCAAGTAACAATAAACACCTTGAACTTACTTTCTATAGCAAAGTCTATTTCTTTAACCTGAAATCTGTCACTTATGAGCAATGTTATCCCTCCACCAGTCCTCACAGATCTTTTAACCTTAATTTTCTGAAGCCTTTAGGAAGAATGTGACAATGTTTATGTTCTCATTTAACTTAGTCTCTGTAACTGCTACTATATCTGCCTTACTGTTCTGAATCCTATCCTTTAATTCTCCTGCTTTTCCAGTTATTTCATCAGCAATTGTGTGCAATGATCTTAATGAGGCTGCATCTCCTGATCTTCTAGTATTATCTTCTTTATCTCCCCTTTGGCTGGAAGAACTCTGAAATAAAAAATAAAAAAATTCTTCATTTCTTCCCTCATTTAACATTCTAGCTTGCAATAAGTTTTTGATCTCTTCCATCTCTTCCTTTTGTTGTATATGGTCTAGTGAACACTGTTCTGAATTCTTGAAGGTCTGTTAGGTTTTTACCCTCATCAGTACTTCTCTACATAAGTCCCCTCACTCAATGGTTGCTTTCATTATTCTTGCCTTTCCCTCCTTAGAATATTTACCAGTTCAGTGAATGCTTACAATATTCTCTGGACCACATGCTACTCCATGCTTCCTTATCAAGTCTAAAACCTGAGCATTATTTTGGTCAAGTCTCCCCTGCCATGTTGACTCCTGGGATTCACTTATACCTGAGATTACCACTGTCTTCTCCTTATCAAGTGCCTGTATATGATCAGTGGATTAGCCCTTTCATTCACTACATCTTTAATTATTTTTTCTATTTCTGTTTGTTTGCAGTCAACAGAATTTACATTTTCCAGTGCCACCTCCCTCACTGCCTCTTTTAGTGTCACATTTTGTTTTACTGCATCTGCAAAGGAACTTGTGATAGCCTCATGTTCCTTATTTAGCTCCTGAAAGTCTTTTTTAAACTGTTCGATGTTATCCTTTTTCTGGACATTCCGAGTTGCAATCTCATCTTTGTCCACCCTCTCTCATATAGGGATTACTAGTGACTTAAATGGCAAGCAGCATATACTCACTATATTTCTTTCTAGTATGGTGTGTTGTTCCTCCTCATAGTGCATGTAATACCAGTTAGGTTGCATATTATTAGATATTTATCATTATTTTATATAATAGTTTTTATATCATATATTTGTATATTTATTTTTTTTGGTGGTATATGTTTACAGAAATATGCTGCATTATCACTAAAATGTAAGTGCTTCACTGCATTATATTAAGATATTTTCATATACACCGGTATTATTATTGGGTCTGTCATTACTTGATATTTACTGTAGCTTATTTACATATATTATAATTTTAATTTAGAGTATCTTCCACCTATAGACTTATCTCTTATTTCTTTTATATTGTTGAATTATATTAGAATAGAAATATTATGTTGTTAAGATATAGAGTAATTTCCACATGTAGAGCTGTTTATTGTTTCTTTCTTTCATATTTTTATATATACTGTGTATTAAAAGAGGAGTATTTTTTGTAATATTTTTAATTTTGAGTTACCTAAGAACACGATTGACTAGTGATTAGGTATCCTATGAGTTTTAGTTATATATAAATCATCAATGCATGCAGTGAATGCAAGTCACTGAGTGCAAACTGCAAAGTGTTTATAATCCCTTGCTTCTCAGCTGCACCTTGAAGACTTGGTATGATTTGACAAAAATTTTCTTCAGATTATAATATGTACCGCACTGGGGACCGCCACGTAGTGGTTATGATCGAGCCCTCTTGTGAGTGTTAGGAAGGGCAGCTAGCCATAATTCCCTATCTCCACTTTGTTCGTGTCCACCCCATTTTGAATGGGGACTAATAGTGATGCATAAAGCAGTAAATGACAACATGGAGAAGTGTCATTCAGGTTGTTCAAGAAGCATATAATGGAGAATGAATGTTAGATTTTTGCTAAGTTAGTATTTTTTAGCGTGTCTGTCAACACATATAATTTTCAAATACTCATGTGTTGAAAGTTATGGAGAAATTTAGCAGTTTTTGCATCTGTATGCATTTAAGGATCCACTAAATCTTGGGAAAAAGAAGTTAGCGGTTGTAAAACTGCTCCTTGAGTTTCGTCAGTTATTCTTTTAAAAATGTTCTCCAGCTTTGATTTTATTAAGAAGAATAAAAGCAACTTGTAACTGCTTGCATTTGGGGGTCTCATCAAATAAGGAAATTAGCTAATGGGTATAAGACCACTTTTGGGGCTTTGTTGTTTTTTTCAGAAACATTCTGCAGCTCTATATTCAATGTTCTCCAGCTTTGATGTTATTAAGAAGAATAAAAGCATCTTGTAACTGCTTGCATTTGGAGGTCTTATCAAACAGGGAAATAAGCTAATGGGTATAAGACCACTCTTGGAGCTTTGTTGTTTTTTCAGAAACATTCAGCAGCTTTATATTCATTATGGAGAACAGGTACAATCTGCGTCCAGGAGAGCATCCTTTAACTTATTGCCTATGGGTAGATACTGCAGACAAGTGTCCTTGATTACTAATGAAATACTATCATATGGAAGATTTTCTCTTCTCATGAGTGCATGTAGGATGTGAACATCCGTAAAACACTCCTTGTTCTCGTTCTATCCGAAAAAGTCTTTGTAATTGATGATAATGAAGATTGTGGAGGTGATGTTGAGGATGCAGATCCACTAAGGCATCAACATCGGCATTTTGCTGACGTGCAAAGGAACCTCTGGGAGGTAGTGGACTGGTGTTGGGCGGATCCCTTAATAGGAAGCGGAATATGTTCCTGCAAGAAAAAAAATCATTAACTATTAGAGAACTATACTGCAGGCTTTCAAGATATCCGCACAGATGTATATAAAAATACATTGGAGAGACAATTTTCTTTACCAGGATTTGGAAAAAGTTCCTGGAATTTTGTTTGAATTCCAAAAGCATTTATAATTTAGAATAAAGGCACGATTACATAAAGGGTCGTCATAAGACAAGACTAAATGTTAGTTTTTTAATATCTTGCCTAGAACTAATTAATGAAGATGAGTGTCAAAATGAGCAAGAGGGAGAACATGACAAGAAAGTATATTATTCCAAATTTTATATTAAACCCCCAAGGAGAATTTGATTTTAGTAGATATATATGATATCAATAAATCTGCCTTGACAATCTTGAACTCTTCAGAAAATTTGTTATGCTTAATACCTGTTTACAGCGAGACTGGCTCTATTTTCTAAATGATCAATGGTGTCTGGCAGAGAAATACCCAGTGTTTCAGGCAAGGCTAATGTCGCTATTCCAGCTACTAAAGATAATGCCCCAAAGACTGCTGAAGGTGCCCATGGATATACAGTCCCCTGGAAGAAGAAAACTTTTTACAACTCATATGAAATATAAAAAGTCTGCAGAAACAGAATCCTCATTTTGTGACACTATTAGTCTCTGTTATGGTGATGGACGCAGACAAATGTGTGGCTAGGGAAGTAAGGCTGGATGCCCTTCCTAACCTCCCACAGTGGTCTCAATCAAGTGTCTGTCAACTCCTGAGAAGAGAATTTTTACCAAACGACTCGTGTAACCCCAAAGAGAAACAATATTCATGTCACCATTTCAATACTCTAACCAAATCTAAAACCAAAATTATTGTCCTTTGAGACAAGTTTGTTTTGTTGACTGTTTGGATACGTCATGGGCAAAAATAAATTTATTTAGGATACTTGGGAGTAAGTGAATTATATTTTTATAGAATATAGGAAAATAAGAACACAATAAGGTTTCTTAAAAGAGAGAGAGAGAGAGAGAAAAAAAAGGAGTTAGAAGCAGTGGAGAGAAAGTATCACATGCCAAAAACCAACAAATATCAGCACAAGGTATTCCATGGGGACCTCAATAGTGCAGCTGTTAGAACACCTGACTCGGGAAATAACAGGCCCACAAATAAGCCTACCGCAGAGTTTTAAGAAGGGCATCCAGTCCTAATTCCACACCTCCAGCCTGTGCCCACTTCCATATTTCCGATTTTACGTCACGGACTCCCTTTTCAACAAAGGGCTAGGATGGTTGCCTTCTTGCGAAGGACTTGTTTTGGCAGATGTAATCATTACCCAGAGTGCATGCCCTTGCTAACCGCAGACCGTGATGGGGCGCGAGTCCTCGACTTGACGCATCCGAGTCGCGGACGCTACCGTTTGAGCCACGGTGACTACCCTGTGTCCACTCCCATAATGGGGATTAATCGTGACACGTGAAATGGCAAACAACAAAAACTTACAAGATACTCTGTAATGAAAGGAGATGCTGTGGATCCAAGCCTCGACATCATAAAAGCTGTGCTGGTTCCCCATGTCCTGACTTCAGTTGGAAATAGTTCAGAAGAATACAAAGACAAGATTTGGAAAACTGACGTGATTGTCATTTTTCCAGCCATGGCTAAGGTTATTCGTACCCATCCGCAGCCTGCAGGAAAAAGAAAGTGAGAGAATACTTTATGCCAGACCTCATAAGACTCCCTTTGGTATTTCCTGCCTTTCTGAGGTGGAGTAAGAATACCTCATCCATGTTCCCTTGCGTGTTGTAAAAAGTTGACTAAATGGGAGAAGGGTTTACATTCCTTCAACAAAGAATAATATTTTTTCTTCTATGCCATTCCTTTCATTGGAGGTTATGACTTTTGTTTCATAGATAGATAGGCATTCCTATAGCTTAATTATAGTGTAAAGAATGACATGACTGAATTCATATTTGTTTTAAATTCTACTTTCTGAATTTTGAAGTGTTTAAGGACTGACACTGAACCTTTGAGTATGAATGAAAGAAAGCATAACTTTGGGTATGAATGGATGAGTACATACCTTTGGGTATGTTTGGATGAGTACATACCATCGGGTATGAATGGAAGAGAATATTTCTCTGTGTGTAGATGAAAGAGAACTTACCTTCAGGTATAAATGGAAGAGCCAAAAGCAGAACGCCACTGAACAAGAAGAAGAAAATTGTTGGATATTTTCTTCCATAGGTGATGACAATAGGAATAGCCACTGTGTATGCAGGCACTTCCACCAAACCCATGAGAGCCATATAGGCGAAAGGATTACTACTTAATTGCCCTCCGCTCAAAGAGAGACCGAAGTACACCATTCCAACACACAAATAGTTTATGTACATTGCTAAAGTGATGGTACGAAGGCGACGGGTCCTATTATTATAGATACCATTATTTAGTACTTGTTTCAAAGGATGTATAAGATTATAATGACATTGATTGTATGTGATTATCAAGACTTATTGATTACCTGACTTATGGTGCATAGTCAACGGGTCTTAAGTTATGGTGCATGGTCAACGGGTCTTAATGAGAGTTATTATTCAGTACATATATCAGAGTATATATAAAATTATTAAGACATTAATTGCATGTGATCATCAAGACAATGATTACCTGAGTTATGGTACGGAGACAATATGTCCTGTTTTTATTTGAATTATTATTAATTACATTTTTCAACGCATATATAAGATAATCAAGGCTAATTGATTATATAAGAAAAAAAGCATACTTACACATGAATTTTCCAAATGAAAACCATGAGCTGAACCATGACCTACCTAAATAATATGAAAAATCCTCTAATGGTGTCAAGTGCGTTTCTCTGACAAGAATCTTGAGAAGTTTTCTTTAAAGGAATGTGCTGGAAGGAGCAAAATGACATGACTGGTGAATAATATAACAGAATTACTGGTTTTCTTTAGTGGAATGTGCTGGAAGGAGCAAAATGACATGGCTGGTGAAGAATATAATGGAATTACTAGTTTTCTTTAGAGGAATGTGCTGGAAGGAGCAAAATGACATGATTGGTGAAGAATACAAAGGAATTACTAGTTTTCTTTAGAGGAATGTGCTGGAAGGAGCAAAATGACATGACTGGTGAAGAATAAAACAGAATTACTTGGTTTCTTTAGTGGAATGTGCTGGAAGGAGCAAAATGACATGACTGGTGAAAAATATAATGGAATTACTAGTTTTCTTTAGAGGAATGTGCTGGAAAGAGCAAAATGACATGACTGGTGAAGAATATAATGAAATTACTGTACTAGTTTTCTTTAGAGGAATGTACTGGAAGGAGCAAAATGAAAATGACTGGTGAAGAATATAATGGAATTACTAGTTTTCTTTAGAGAAATGTACTGGAAGGAGCAAAATGACATGCCTGGCGAAGAATATAATGGAATTACTAGTTTTCATTAGGGGAATGTGCTGGAAGGAGCAAAATGACATGACTGGTGAAGAATATAATGGAATTACTAGTTCCTTTAGAGAAATGTACTGGAAGGAGCAAAATGACATGCCTGGCGAAGAATATAATGGAATTACTAGTTTTCATTAAGGGAATGTGCTGGAAGGAGCAAAATGACATGACTGGTGAAGAATTATTGGAATTATTAGTTTTCTTTAGGGGAATGTGCTGGAAGGAGCAAAATGACATGACTGGTGAAGAATATAATGGAATTACTAGTTTTCTTTAGAGGAATGCGCTGGAAGCAGCAAAATGACATGACTGGTGAAGAATGTAATGGAATTACTAGTTTTCTTTAGAAGAATGTGCTGGAAGGAGCAAAATGTCATGACTGGTGAAGAATGTAATGGAATTACTAGTTTTCTTTAGAGGAATGTGCTGGAAGGAGCAAAATGACATGGCTGGTGAAGAATGTAATGGAATTACTAGTTTTCTTTAGAAGAATGCGCTGGAAGGAGCAAAATGTCATGACTGGTGAAGAATGTAATGGAATTACTAGTTTTCTTTAGAGGAATGTGCTGGAAGGAGCAAAATGACATGGCTGGTGAAGAATATAATGGAATTACTAGTTTTCATTAGAGGAATGTGCTAGAAGGAGCAAAATGACATGACTGGCGAAGAATATAATGGAATTACTAGTTTTCGTTAGAGGAATGCGCTGGAAGGAGCAAAATGACATGGTTGGTGAAGAATATAATGGAATTACTAGTTTTCTTTAAAGGAATGTGCTGGAAGGAGCAAAATGACATGACTGGTGAAGAATTATTGGAATTATTAGTTTTCTTTACGGGAATGTGCTGGAAGGAGCAAAATGACATGACTGGTGAAGAATATATTGGAATTACTAACATTTGCAAATATATTCTTGTCATCTTTGCCAGTTTACATGTCACTGTTAATCCTCTGTTGAAATGGTGCTGAAGACAAGACTTGTTGGACCTGGAGAATTAAGGTTGGCTGCCCTTCCTAACGCCCTGCAGTGGGCTCAAACACGGGTTTGTAACTTTCCAAGGTGAGTGTTCTAACCACTGTGATATTGTGGTCCCCATTGCAATCATGTAAATTGTACTCACAAAAATTATATCTTTTCAGTTTTGTATCACTAATAATCCCCATTTAATGATGGACACTGACAGGTTGAAACTGGGGAATTAAAGAACTCTAACCACTGCATTACCATGGAGTGTATACTGTACTTGAAAAAAGAAAATAGATTTTGAGGTAATTTTCAGTGGCATGGTCTTCTTTTACAATTTATGTCACTCATAATATCCATGATGGGAGTTGGATGCAAACAAGAGGGAGATTGAGAATTAGGACTAGATGCCTTTCCTAACGCCCCACCGTGGGCTTGATCGCGGGTTTGTCAATTACAAAGTCAAGTGCACAAATCACAAAACTACGGAGGTCCCCATTGGCTTGATCATCATTTGGGGTTGATTTACCTCATTTTGTCCTTCCTTGACAATCTGTAGGATTCTGTGTGGAGGTGGTAATACTGCCTTATTCCATCTAGCCGCTTTTACCAATACTTGAAGTGCATAATTATGGTACCCCTTGACAGCTAACCATCTAGGAGACTCATCCAGGATACTTGAAAGAATATCAAAACACATTAACAGACGTTTTGTGTAGTCATCGTGGCTCAAGCGGTAGCGTCCGCGACTCTGAGGAGTAAGGTCTAGTGTTCGAGCCCCGTCACGGTCTGAGGTTAGCAAGAGCATGCACTCAGGGTAACGATTACATCTGCCAAAATAAGTCCTTCTGAAGATGGCAACCGGCCTAGCCCTTGGTTGAAAAGGGAGTCCGTGACGTAAAACCGGAACATTAACAGACATTTTGTAAGTGTTTATATTTCTATTTTATTAGTTACGAAGCCTTACGTAGGTACTGAAAGCAGGCCCGCTAGGCCTCAAAGTCCAGACTTATAGCTTCATCAATGTTCCGGTTTTACGTCACGGTCTCCCTTTTCTACTAAGGGCTAGGTTGCCTTCTTGCGAAGGACTTGTTTTGGCAGATGTAATCGCTACCCTGAGTGCATGCCCTTGCCAACCTCAGACCCTGACGGGGCACGAACCCTCGACCTGACGCCTCAGAGTCGCAGACGCTACCGTTTGAGCCACGGGTGACCACTATAGCTTCATCACTACTCAAACTGATATGGTGGATTCCTAGGGTGATCACAAACTTTTTCTCAAATTTATATTTAATGGGTTGGTTAGCCCAATATATTTTTAGTCGTTTTTCAATGGATGCCACATTTACTGCTGTAATAGTATTCCTTATCTGAATAGAGGTAAACTTAGACATGTTGTAACAGGGGGATTAAGGCTGGGTGGCCTTCCTATTGCCCCACGGTGGGCTTGAATAAGGGTTAGTTACTACCCGAGCTAAGTGCTGTAGCTACTACACCAACCCAGTTCTACACACACACACACACACACACACAGCACATAGCTAAGCTTGAAAAAGTTCAAAGACATGCCACGAAACTGGTGCCAGAAATAAGCAATCTCAGTTATGATGAGAGGCTGAGGGAATTAGACTTACCATCACTCGAAGCTAGAAGAGTGAGGGGGGATATGGTGACAGTCTTTAAATTCCTTCATGGTTATGATAGAGTGGATAGGGATCGATATTTTGATATGGCTGGCTCTAGAACTAGAGGTCATAGTTTGAAGCTTCGTAAGAAAACTTCTTTGCAGGATGTAAGGAAATACTTTTTCAGTGTAAGAGTAGTTGATAATTGGAATTGGCTAAGCGAGGAGGTAGTTAATGCTATCTCAATCCATAGTTTTAAGGACAGGTATGATAAGTATCACTAAGTATAAAATGGAACCGATCAGGAGAAGGGAAGATACGAGCTTTGGGCTCTTTCCCGTAAACACAATTAGGTAATCACAATTAGGTAATCACACAGTCTTTAAATTCCTTCATGGTTATGATAGAGTGGATAGGGATCGATATTTTGATATGGCTGGCTC
>JAXCGZ010005705.1:42500-77500 GCA_037179515.1 Halocaridina rubra | reverse complement strand
GAAGAAGAAGAAGAAGAAGAAGAAGAAGAAGAAGAAGAAGAAGAAGATAATAATAATAAAATCGAATCTAAAAAGCTTAAGAAGTTAAAATGGTTTTGCTTTGTCTTTTACCATTAATTTAATCAAACTGGCTCAGAAAAAAAAAGTATTTAGTTCTTTTGGGGACCTTAGTAGTCAAGTGGTTAGAATATTCAACCCGGGAGCTTACAGACCCACGATAGACCCCACCATGGAGCGATGGTGGGGCGATAGAAACAATATCCAGGCTGAATTCCCCAACCACAGTCTGTCTTTGTCCACTACTTTGTGTTTTAATTAGTTTCTATTTCTATAAAAGTTCTTTTTATTGCTGGGAACTTATAAATTAAAATATTGCTAGTTATAAAGCATTGAAATCTCTAATAGCTTGGGCGTAAATTATGAATCCATATAAGATATAAATCTTAAAATAAAGCTAATATTGCAAGAACATGAGCTGCAGTATATCCGTTTAAGGCACTGCACCAACAAGTAGTACTTCATAATAATGATGTTGTTTTTCGATTCTATACCCACGGATGGGTGGAACGGGTCATGGAGGACCCAGAGGGCGGTCGCCAGCCGGCACAGGCCCCAACCCCCCACTGTGGTGCCCAGCCACAGCAGTAACCTCCCAGTAAACAGCTTAAACTCTAATAATGAACATATACAACCTCTGAAGTGATTGTGGTTGAAAATGTTGTGTTGTCAAACCACCATCTAGTACATGCCTCTCTGACCACCATCCCTGAGACAGTGCTGTGAGCAAGGTAGCCACAGGAGCTGAGAGAGAGTGAGAGAAAACGTAACATTACAAGAAGTAAATAAATAATGTTTGTAAGACATAAATGTAAATGGACTGCATATGATCCTCAGATGAGGTCTTTTCGGAAATAAATTTCATGGTCTGCTTATCTGATATTAAAGTCCCCATGAGATGCAAGGCGAAATATTTTAGATTCTCCACCCACGGATGGGTGGAACGGGTCATGGAGGACCCATAGGGCGGTCGCCAGCTGGCACAGGCCCCAACCCCCCACTGTGGTGCCCATCCACATCAGTAACCTCCCCAGTAAACAGCTTAAACTCTCATGCATGGAATAGGCGCAATCAGTCGACCTCACGAATGCGTGGTCAGCGCGCTACCACTGTACTAGCCAGGAGGCTACACAAGGAGAAAAGATAAGATATTCAAAGAGGTCTCTGAGAAATATAACTAACATGACTGTGTACGAATATCAGACAAGGTATTGTTGGCAGAAAATTTCACTATCTGTTTATCAAAAGTTGAAATTCCAATCTAAAACAAGGAAACAATTGTCAATATAGTCTGTAGATGGTATATTTCAAAGACTAATGTGATTGGCAATGGTACTTAGTACCATTGATGTTGATGTAGAGAATTTCTTATGTACATAAGGGGATATATCATAAGGGCATGTAGTTTTATGGGCAACTAACTCCATCATCATACCTCTGCGGCTGAAAAGATGATATCCTTTGGTACAGGTTCATGAGCTCCTATCTCTGCAATCTGATGGGATGGGGGTATTTTCTGCAGAAAACACTGACTGAAACTCCTTGTTCAATTCTTCGCAGTTATCTTCATCCGTCTCAGTGATGCTTCCATCCACTCTCTTTAGCTTTAAGCCCTGCTCTTTTTCCTACAGTTTTCCTCTGATAAAGCTGTGGAGAAGCTTTGGATTTTCTTTAGCCTTCCTGGTGATATCCCTTTCATAGTCTCTCTCTGCTTCTCTTTTTTACTTAGGTAATCATTTCTAGTTCTTAAATAAGTCTGCCAGGCATTTATGCCTTTTCTCCTTCTATAACTTTTCCAGTATTTGTCTCTCCAGTCCTTAGCTCTCTTACACTCATTATTGAATGCAACAATCTACTATCTTCCCATATTCCTCACAAAAGATGTACATTTCTTGTACAGACGTTTTGTTAAATAATGTCCTCCAGTCAATAATTGCAAAAAGCTCATTAATTTTGATGTAATCTCATCTCGGGTAGTGTGATTACCTAATTGTGATTACCTAATTGTGTTTACGGGAAAGAGCCCAAAGCTCGTATCTTCCCGTCTCCTCATCGGTTCCATTTTATACATAGTGATACTTATCATACCTGTCCTTAAAACTATGGATTGAGATAGCATTAACTACCTCCTCGCGTAGCGAATTCCAATTATCAACTACTCGTGTGTGTGTGTGTGTGTGTGTGTGTGTGTGTGTGTGTGTGTGTGTGTGTGTGTGTGTGTGTTTGTGTGATTACCTAATTGTGATTACCTAATTGTGTTTACGGGAAAGAGCCCAAAGCTCGTATCTTCCCGTCTCCTGTGTGTGTGTGTGTGTGTGTGGTGTGTGTGTGTGTGTGTGTGTGTGTGTGTGTGTGTGTGTGTGTGTGTGTGTGTGTGTGTGTGTGTGTGTGTGTGTGTGTGTATACTTACTCAGCATTTGGAATACCATTAGGATCATTGCCTCTCATCACAGAAGGTGGCAGGTCACACCTATAGCTCAATCCTGGGACTAAAAAGGCACCTCCCAGGGTGTGATAAGCCGGCAAAGAAAAACCTGCCAGAAAAGAAAAAAAAAAAGAGAAAAGTGTATCATGTA
This sequence comes from Halocaridina rubra, assembly GCA_037179515.1. NCBI lineage: Eukaryota > Metazoa > Arthropoda > Malacostraca > Decapoda > Atyidae > Halocaridina > Halocaridina rubra. Next base: position 74,867 of record JAXCGZ010005705.1, on the reverse strand, counting down.
TGTCTGCACTAAATCAATAAACCATAAATTCATTATAATACTAATCTTAACAATACTGCGAATATTCTGCTGTATGTGTGACAAGACAACTTATTCCTTCAAAATTATATTTACTTACAGTAGTAGAGAAAAACAAAATGAATAATATTCCATTTTCCAGTTCTCATTATATTTACTTACAGAGTAAGAGAGAAAAACAAAGGGAATAATATTCCATTTTCCAGTTCTCATGATGTTTACTTACAGTAGGAGAGAAAAACAAAGTAAATAATATTCCATTTTCCAGTTCTCATTATGTTTACTTACAGTAAGAGAGACAAACAAAAGAATAATATTCCATTTTCCAGTTCTCATTATATTTACTTACAGTAGGAGAGAAAAACAAAGTGAATAATATTCCATTTTCCAGTTCTCATTATATTTACTTACAGTAGGAGAGAAAAACAAAATGAATAATATTCCATTTTCCAGTTCTCATTATAGTTACTTACAGTAGGAGAGAAAAGCAAAATGAAAAATATTCCATTTTCCAGTTCTCATTATAGTTACTTACAGTAGGAGAGAAAAACAAAATGAATAATATTCCATTTTCCAGTTCTCATTATAGTTACTTACAGTAGGAGAGAAAAACAAAATGAATAATATTCTATTTTCCAGTTCTCATTATAGTTACTTACAGTAGGAGAGAAAAACAAAGTGAATAATATTCCATTTTCCAGTTCTCAGTTGGCTAAGAAGACTGTCTAGCTGGCTTCCCATCCTTTAGGCTACCATATGAAAAAAAAAAAAAAGCATTTGAATGAATGTTTGAATTCCTGTTCAACAAGTAGAAATTGAACCTAGAAAAAGGACCAGCAGGTGATTCTCATTCTGCACATGAGTTTTATCTGGATCATGTGAACTCGTGGTGGTATTTTTTGTTTAATTAATATGAGTCTTTTATATTCTAAAAATCTTTTAGATACATTTTTTTTTATTGTGGTGATTATTACATCACCCCTTACTTAAATGTCCATATGATGTGTTGTGAATACGATATTATTATCTTTTATATAATATTGAGAAATGTAGTCACCGTGGCTCAAGCGGTAGCGTCCGCGACTCTGAGGCGTCAGGTATTAGGTTCGCGCCCCGTCACAGTCTGAGGTTAGCAAGGGCATGCACTCAGGGTAAGGATTACATCTGCCAAAACAAGTGCTTCACAAGAAGGCAACCGTCCTAACCTTTGGTAGAATAGGGAGTCCGTGACGTAAAACCGGAACAAACAATATATTATTGAGAAATCTGTTGGAGTACGGCTGGAAATTATTCGTTTTATAGTCGGTGTTTTTGCATATGACACTTTTCTGTCAACTTTGCGTACGTCACTAGTGTATTATTTATTTATCTTCATACTGTGTTTATTTATTTCATGTATTATTTTGTTGTACGCTTGTTAATAATACGATATTCAAATGTGTTAACTTGGTAATTGCAGTTGCCTATAAATTTGGAATTAAATTCAGTACGAAAATAAATAACGATTGGGATGTAGGAGTAAAATAATAAATTATAATCATTTCCTGTTTTAAATAGTTATAACAGTTTGACTGCCGTTTTATGTGTCACTGTTAACCCCTCTTGGGGAGGTGGACACAGAAGAGTTGGAGCTCGGGGTATTAAAGCTGATACTTCCGAAAAAAAAACACACACATGTGAGGCTAAAGCTTGAATATGCAGCCCCTTTTGGACTCCACTCTTGAAAAACCACATAGTTAAGCTGGAAAAAGTTCAAAGACATGCCACGAAGCTGGTGTCAGAAATACGCAATCTCAGTTATGTTGAGAGGTTGAGGGATTTTGACTTACCATCACTCGAAGCTAGAATTTTGAGGGGGGATATGGTGACGGTTTTTAATTTCTTTCATAGGTATTACAGAGTGGCTAGGGATCGATATTTTGATATGGCTGGCACTAGAAATTTTTTAGTGTAAGAGTAGTTGATGATTGGAATGCGCTAAGCGAGGAGGTAGTTGATGCTAATTCAATCTATAGATTTAAGGACAAGTATGATAAGTATCACTGAGTACAAAAATGGAACCAACGAAGAGACAGGGAGTTACGAACATGGGGCTCTTTCCCGTAAGCACAATTAGGTAATTATAATTAAATAATTGCTCGCACACACACACCCTATAAATACCGCCATGTCGATGAACATAATATTTCTGTGTTTTTTCATATAATTCAGCCATATCAATTTACGAAAAATAGAACAATTATTTCATTAACGAGTGATCACTGTGTCCCCCGTGCCAGGTAAGTATTAACTCACTGTCTTGGGTGAACTCCAGCGGGTATACTGAACGCACTCGGTAACAGACAGGCTCAGATAATAAGTATATAATTTTGTTGAATAAGACTCACTTATAGCTGAATTTTGTCACGTTCCTTAGGTGCTATTTTTACCTCATGCAGAGATATTGTCAAGAGCACATTGTATTCTTTACTTGTTCACCTCTCTATTGTTTCCAAGACCTATTACATGACAGAAAACTGACACTGCATTTATATTAAGAGGTTTATCCTCCTGTAATCTTCTTCTTCTTCTTCTTCTTCTTCTTCTTCTTCTTCTTCTTCTTCTTCTTCTTCTTCTTCTTCTTCTTCTTAAGAGGTTTGTTCTTCTGTAATCTCCATTCCTCCTCCTCCATCTTCTTCTTCTTCCTCTTCTTCTTCTTCTTCTTCTTCTACTTCTTCTTCTTCTTCTTCTTCTTCTTCTTCTTCTTCTTCTTCTTCTTCTTCTTCTTCTTCTTCTTCTTCTTCTTCTTCTACTTCTTCTTCTTCTTCTTCTTCTTCTTCTTCTTAAGAGGTTTATTCTTCTGTAATCTCCATTCTTCTTCTTCTTCTTCTTCTTCTTCTTCTTCTTCTTCTTCTTCTTCTTCTTCTTCTTCTTCTTCTTCTTCTTCTTCTTCTTCTTCTTCTTCTTCTTCTTCTTCTTCTTCTTCCCTCATGCTTTTAGGAATTGTTCCCATGGTAACATGCTATTGTGATTGAGCAAGAAAATCCTTAGTTTTTAAGAGAGAGAGAGAGAGAGAGAGAGAGAGAGAGAGAGAGAGAGAGAGAGAGAGAGAGAGAGAGAGAGAGAGAGAGAGAGAGAGAGAGAGAGAGAGAGAGAGAGAGAGAGAGAGAGAGGCGTACATGCTCACTCATTAACTTCCTTCAGTGGAACATGGTTTCAGAATGTATTATTTGACAGTATCAAATCTCCCTTTTAGTGTAGTCACCGTGGCTCAAACGGTAGCGTCTGCGACTCTGAGGCGTCAGGTCGAGGGTTTGCGCCCCGTCTTTGTCTAAGGTTAGCAAGGGCATGCACTCAGGGTAACGATTACATCAGCCAAAACAAGGCCTTCGCAAGTAGGCAACCGTCCTAGCCCTTGGTTGAAAAGGGAATCCGTGACGTAAAACCGGAACATAAAATCTCCCTTCTAACCAATAAGAAATAAAACACGAAAACTAATTATAAATCTAGAAATAAAACATACAAAAATGCAAAGAATATACTAGACTAACCATAGCTATTTTTCCAAATGTATTTTAAGAAAGTTAGAAGAAATTTAATGGCTATATTTCGCTTCCATGTGACCCTTTCTCAAGCAGGACTTATTAGTGAGTAGGAACCCCATTAGCACGGTGCTAATTCAGTCTCTTCTTGAAGTCCACTCGTAAAGTCAGCATAACTTGTGTCGAATGCGAGTGTCTTTGGGAAGATATGATGCTTTTGTTCAGTCTTCTGCGCTTTTCAAAGCTGCTGAGACAGTTATCATATTCATTTTTAGCTCGGTGCTAATTCAGTCCCTTCTTTAAGTCCACTCGTAAAGTCAGCATAACTTGTGTCGAATGCGAGTGTCTTTGGGAAGATTTGATGCTTTTGTTCAGCCTTCCGCGCTTTTCAAAGATGCTGAGACAGTTAACATTTTCATTTTAGCACGGTGCTAATTCAGTCCCTTCTTGAAGTCCACTCATAAAGTCAGCATAACTTGTGTCTAATTCGAGTGTCTATGGGAAGATACGATGCTTTTGTTTAGCCTTCTACACTTTTCAAAGCTGCTGAGACAGTTACCATTTTCATTTTTAGCACGGTGCTAATTCAGTCCCTTCTTGAAGTCCACTCGTAAAGTCAGCATAACTTGTGTCGAATGCGAGTGTCTTTGGGAAAATTTGATGCTTTTGTTCAGTCCTCTGCGCTTTTCAAAGATGCTGAGACAGTTAACATTTTCATTTTAGCATGGTGCTAATTCAGTCCCTTCTTGAAGTCCACTCATAAAGTCAGCATAACTTGCGTCTAATTCGAGTGTCTATGGGAAGATACGATGCTTTTGTTCAGCCTTCTACACTTTTCAAAGCTGCTGAGACAGTTACCATTTTCATTTTTAGCACGGTGCTAATTCAGTCTCTTCTTGAAGTCCACTCATAAAGTCAGCATAACTTGTGTCGAATGCGAGTGTCTTTGGGAAGATTTGATGCTTTTGTTCAGTCCTCTGCGCTTTTCAAAGATGCTGAGACAGTTAACATTTTCATTTTAGCACGGTGCTAATTCAGTCCCTTCTTGAAGTCCACTCATAAAGTCAGCATAACTTGTGTCTAATTCGAGTGTCTATGGGAAGATACGATGCTTTTGTTCAGCCTTCTACACTTTTCAAAGCTGCTGAGATAGTTACAATTTTCATTTTTAGCACGGTGCTAATTCAGTCCCTTCTTGAAGTCCACTCGTAATGTCAGCATAACTTGTGTCGAATGCGAGTGTCTTTGGGAAGATTTGATGCTTTTGCTCAGTCCTCTGCGCTTTTCAAAGATGCTGAGACAGTTAATATTTTTAATTTAGCACGGTGCTAATTCAGTCTCTTCTTGAAGTCCACTCATAGAGTCAGCATAACTTGTGTCTAATTCGAGTGTCTATGGGAAGATACGATGCTTTTGTTTAGCCTTCTACACTTTTCAAAGCTGCTGAGACAGTTACCATTTTCATTTTTAGCACGGTGCTAATTCAGTCCCTTCTTGAAGTCCACTCGTAAAGTCAGCATAACTTGTGTCGAATGCGAGTGTCTTTGGGAAGATTTGATGCTTTTGTTCAGTCCTCTGCGCTTTTCAAAGATGCTGAGACAGTTAACATTTTCATTTTAGCATGGTGCTAATTCAGTCCCTTCTTGAAGTCCACTCATAAAGTCAGCATAACTTGCATCTAATTCGAGTGTCTATGGGAAGATACGATGCTTTTGTTTAGCCTTCTACACTTTTCAAAGCTGCTGAGACAGTTACCATTTTCATTTTTAGCACGGTGCTAATTCAGTCTCTTCTTGAAGTCCACTCGTAAAGTCAGCATAACTTGTGTCGAATGCGAGTGTCTTTGGGAAGATTTGATGCTTTTGTTCAGTCCTCTGCGCTTTTCAAAGATGCTAAGACAGTTAACATTTTCATTTTAGCACGGTGCTAATTCAGTCCCTTCTTGAAGTCCACTCATAAAGTCAGCATAACTTGTGTCTAATTCGAGTGTCTATGGGAAGATACGATGCTTTTGTTCAGCCTTCTACACTTTTCAAAGCTGCTGAGATAGTTACAATTTTCATTTTTAGCACGGTGCTAATTCAGTCCCTTCTTGAAGTCCACTCGTAATATCAGCATAACTTGTGTCGAATGCGAGTGTCTTTGGGAAGATTTGATGCTTTTGCTCAGTCCTCTGCGCTTTTCAAAGATGCTGAGACAGTTAACATTTTCATTTTAGCACGGTGCTAATTCAGTCCCTTCTTGAAGTCCACTCATAAAGTCAGCATAACTTGTGTCTAATTCGAGTGTCTGTGGGAAGATATGATGATTTTGCTCAGCCTTCTGCGCTTTTCAAAGCTGCTGAGACAGTTACCATTTTCATTTTTAGCACGGTGCTAATTCAGTCCCTTCTTGAATCCACTCGAAAAGTCAGCGTAACTTGTGTCTAATTCGAGTGTGTATTGGAAGATACGATGCTTTTGTTCAGCCCTCTGCGGTTTTCAAAGCTGATGAGACACTTAAAATTTTCATTCTTAGGTCGTCTTCAGAGACTACTTGATGTCGTCACTTGACGCAAGCCTGATAGAGCTAAGTAAAATAGCCCAGTACACATTGGTAATCTACGGCCATCATCTTTGACGCACTCAAAGCGAGCTTGCGTAGAGCGCTGCTCATTGACACTGAGTGCATATGGAGTCTCCCCACTTTATTAGCTTAAGCAGCATATCAGAAGATCCTTGACCACTTTCCCTGTGGATGACCCAAGCAGGGATGTGGTAGTGGCGGTGAGAATTGTGGCAGCCCTCTATCCCAAAGGTGCAATGAGTGATCGAGGTATATCAGATTCTAGTAAATATGTTTGCTTTGACTAGGCCACCCTTACAAAGGGGATTTCGGCCACTGTATATGCTGTTGTTGTTGTGCTTTGTGTTTGGTGCCTGACCATTCACTCTAGGTAAAAAAAGAGTGAAATTATATTTTATTGGAATTTACCTTGAAAACAAACTATTTATTAAGCACATGCAGCTAAAACATTTTTGAGAGAATATATTTCCATTAATACTTATGAAGAATAGTTTGAAGGTACAATATACTAAAAATGTGAATGATAACTTTAATAATCTGCTCAGTACTCAATATTGTGGAAGACTATAAAGTAATATTAAATTTCAAAGACAGATTGACCCATTAATAATACTCTTGATCACAGTTCTTGTAAGGTTGGGAAAGCTATTGATATGAAAATGCCTCGTAGTACAGGTTGATTCTTCATTGGTGTTAAATATATATTTGTTGTATTCATGCCATGAGATGAAATTGTGGAGACAATTCAACTGCGGCTGTCGGGTTCACAGCAGAAGATTCTATCCAGCACGTGGTACGCGGATTTGTAGCAGCCCCTTGTCCCCACGAAGCTTCGAGGAGTGAGCGAGATATGTTGGCTTCTAGAGAATGTGTGTGCTTTGACTCGACCACCTCCTTACAAGGGTGATTGCGGCCATTGTTTATGAATGTGAATATATGTATTCATTTTCCTTTGCTCTTGTACATAGCGTGGGTCGATGTCATGAAAATATTCAATGCCTTATCTGCTTAGCACCCTGAAACGTTGGCAGCTGTATTGCAATAACCTTTTGTCTTATCAAAGAGGTATGAAACTGGACAGGACTTCACGCTATATCTTCCATTGGCACACCAATAATATCTAAAAAGAGAAATATATATCAACACACACACAGTATTTTTCAGCATTTGTTGGTTACTTTTATTGGTCTTTAGTATTGGCCTAGCTGATAGATTTAGCACAACTAAGGTCAATTTTCAAAAGCTTACCTAGGTGTTGAGACTGTCATAGATAATTTTATATGTTTATTTTTATTAGCTTAATGCTGCAGAAGCTACCATAAACAATATCCAGTAAAAACAAAAATATTCCTTCACGAGAATAGTGAAAGACTTATTTGGCAGATATTTTCTCTGCAAGAGAATAGTGAATGGTATATTTAGCAGATATTTTCCCTGCAGGAGAATAGTGAATGACTTACTTAGCAGATATTTTCTCTGCAGGAGAATAGTGAATGACTTACTTAGCAGATATTTTCTCTGCAGGAAAATAGTGAATGACATATTTAGCAGATATTTTCCCTGCAGGGGAATAGTGAATGACTTACTTAGCAGATATTTTCCTTGTTGAAAGATAGTGAATGACTTACTTAGCAGATGTTTTCCTTGTTGAAAGATAGTGAATGACTTACTTGGCAGATAATTTCCCTTTAGAATATTAGTGCATGACATATTTTGCAGTTATTTTCCTTGCAGAAGAAAAATGAATAAATTAAAAGTTATTTCCCTTTCTGGAGAATAGCTAAGGGATTACTTAGACGAGATTTCCCTGCAGGAGAATAGTGAATGACATACTTAAAAAATATATTCCCTGCTGAAAAATAGTGAATAACTTTACTCTTATACTCCCTGCAGGAGAATAGTGAATGACATACTTAGAAAATATATTCCCTGCTGAAAAATAGTGAATAGCTTTACTCATACTCCCTGCAGGAGAATAGTGAATGACATACTTAGAAAATATATTCCCTGCCGAAAAATAGTGGATAACTTTACTGTTATACTCCCTGCAGGAGAATACTGAATGACTTACTTAGTACAGTCTCCTGGATAAGGAAATGCTCCATTACTAGAACAGGTTGGTATTGCAGGAGCGGTTGTTGTGGATGTGGTGGTTTGCGTCCCAGTACTCAAAGTTGTGGTAGATTTAGAAGATGCAGTAATCGATGAAGACATTCCAGTCACTGAAATTAAGGAAATCAATTCTGAGTGTATGATAGAACAACAGAAATTAAGGAATTTCATTATGAGTTTATGACAGAACAAAAATGAAGAAAATCCACCCTGAGCTTATGACAGAACACAAAAAATTAAGGAAATCCATTCTGAGCATATAACGAAGCATCAGAAGAGAAAGAAAACCATTCTGAGCTTATGACACAATGGCATAAATGAAGGAAATCCATTTTGAGCATATAACGAAGCATCAGAAATGAAGGAAATCCATTCTGAGCATATGACACAATGGCATAAATGAAGGAAATCCCTTCTGAGCATATAACGAAGCATCAGAAATGAAGGAAATCCATTCTGAGCATATGACACAACGGCATAAATGAAGGAAATCTATTCTGAGCTTATAAAAGAATGACAAGAATGAAGGAAATCAGTCCTGAGCGCATGATAGAGTGATAGATATGAAGGAACTCCAGTTTGAGAGCATAATAGAAAGACATGTACCTTAGATAGGGAGGAGTGTATACTAAGAGCAAGATATCCCTTTGAGATATATACATGAAAACATCCACATATAGTACTGTGATGTAGACGAAGAAAAAGTATTGACAATCATATAACTCACAATATACTGAAAAATAACAGTTTTAATCTCCACTTACAAGTACTGTCCATAGTTTGTGCTCCTTCAAGCGAGCAGTTGCTGAGCTGTGGACAAGTGGTGAGATCGACTCCAGCTTCAGGACTGCATGTCATGTTATCTTTATCAAACAAATAACCTCTTTACAAGGTATTGGATCTCCAACCTCTTTACCAGCTTTTGTGGAAAGAATTTATAGTTAACTTAGAAAGGGAAATTAGAAAATGAAGGGCATTTTGCAAGCGCTATTGGGATATTCCAGTCACTTATAGATCAAAACCTACATCATGTTATCACTGTGTAGGTGTTATTATTATTAAATGATAACAACAGTGTGTGTATACATTGTTTCCTTACCAAAGCATATGTGGAACACATCGCATTTCTCTGTATCCATTACACCTCCATCAACATCAGAAGGACATACAAATTCTTTTGGTTTTAAATCGGCTTCTGGAACACATACTTTTACTCTGTCATCAAAGAAATACTCCGGAGGTTCACATGGGTAGATGGTAGTGGCTTGCCAACTGCCGTTATTCATAAAACAGTAGTACCATGTCTTGCACGTTGGATCATTTGTGGAAAAACCTTCCTGAAAACGGTTGGAAAAAATATGTGACGGTCACGTATAGGACATGATGGATCAGCGAACTTGAGCCACGTAACACTTACAAATATAAAAAGTGCTTCAGAAAAGATTACCAAAGTATGAAATTGAATTTTAAATAAATCAACCAATAGAAATAGTCATAAACTGTGAAATACGATAGTATTTAAGGAAGAAGAAGAAGAAGACTGAACGCTAAAATTGGCCATACCTCATCACATTCTGGGGGAGGGAGAGGAGTAGTTGGAGTTGTAGGTGGAGATGTTGTACTTTCTAAACACTCCTGTTCACTTTCTATAAAGATCTTATCATCACCACATTCTTCATATAGCTGGAAAGTTGGGGTTATGCAAGCAATATATTTTTGACCGTCATAAGGATCTGCTTTGAGCGATGGCCATTTTGTGCATTTACATGCCTTTGCTTCTGTTTTACTAGAATCAAAACATCCAGCCATAGTTTCACTTATTTCTCCACAAAGCTGCAAGGGTAATAACATTTTTTATTACTTTTCCTGAAATATATTTTTTGGCTAGTACAGTGGTAACGCGCTGGCCTCGCATTCGCGAGGTCGACAGATCGGTTCCCGTTCAGGACAGAGAGTTTAAGCAGTTTATTGGGTAGGTTACTGCTGTGGCTGGACACCACAGTGGGGGGTTGGGGCTTGCACCGGCTGACGCCCGTCAGAGCAGGGGCGATGCCTCTGATAGGAGGGCTAAAACCACAAACTTTAACTTTAACTTAAAGGATCATAACGTTTTTTTTATTAATTTTCCTGAAATATATTGATAATGGGTATAAAGATTGACCACAATCTAATTCCTTGACTGAAGTGTAACTTTCAAGTCACAGCTATCAGACTAACCGCGAGGCAGATTTGAAAATATACTTTGCTTCCTGCAAATTTAATCCTTGAGGAATGAAAAACTGACCCAATCTAATCTTATATTACTCATAACTCAGAGGCTTGAGGAATGAAAACTGACTCAACCTAATCTTATATGACTCATAACTCATAGGCTTGAGGAATGAAAAACTGACCTAATCTAACCTTATATTACTTATAACTCAGAGGCTTGAGGATTGAAAAACTGACCCAATCTAATCTTATATGACTCATAACTCAGAGGCTTGAGGAATGAAAAACTGACCCAATCTAATCTTGCATGACTCATGACTCAAAGTCTTGAATCTATAACTTATTATATATCTGTGATGTGCTTCCCAGAAGTCATTACCGGTAATTACAATGCAGAGGAAATAAAATTTTAGTTATGTTTCTAATAGACTGGAATTTGGATCTCAGAAAATTAACCCAAAACACAGAAAATTAACCCAAATCTCCTTTCCAGATGCTAAGAAGACACGTGTTAAACACGTGTTAAAATTAAAATACTTATCGTTATGGATTGTATAGAAAAAAAATGAAAAAAATACTTTTTTCTTCTCATTTGTTGGTTTATTATTATATTTTCTCATTTTATATATTTGGAATCCTGATCTTTATAATTAATAAAATGACCAATTTTTCAAACTTTACTTAATTCGAACCAAAGAACTTATAATGTACACACGGTTTTCGGAGACTGACAAAGGAGCGATTTTGATATGGGTGGCTTTAGAGTTAGAGGTCATAGTTTGAAGATTCGTAAGAAAACTTCTTTGCAAGCTATAAGAAATTACTCTTTTAAGTGTAAAAATTGTTGGTAATTTAAAGGGGCCTAGAGGAAATACAGCATATGCTAAATGCATTATTAGTTTTTAAGGAAATATTTGAGTGTTAGTGACCAAAAAAAATAATAAAAAAAACTTGATTCCGACCATATGACGATGAGATACACTCATAGTGCTTTTATTCATGAATAAATTTGACAAATACACATACACTGTTATTCCCTATGTGTCGTAATTCACCTCCTTAATGTACTCCCACATCAATCTTGAGAAAAGACGACAGTTCAGAGAGATTGGTGTGAAATTCCAATGCTTCTGGTTGTTTGTTATGATTGTGGGCACCCTACTTGCTCTTTAATGATATAGCATCAAGTACGGTAGTTACTGGTATCCTCTTCGGCATCTAGATTTGTACTGGTATTCCCTACGGCATCTAAACTGCTACTAGTATACTAGTATCCCCTTTGGCATTTAGATTTTTACCTGTAATCCCTTTGGCATCTAGAGTTTTACCTGCATCCTCTTCAGCATCTAGAATTTTTTTTAGAATCCCCTCCGGCATCTAGACATTCATTTTTTTTTTCTAATTAAAAACTTAAGATGCAGTTATAAGGGCTTAAGTGGATCAAGTGATGAATCTCCCCACAGACCCACCCAGGGGGGAGATTCTTCAGTTGATCTGAGTTAGGGGGAGATTATTCAGTACTGTTTGTCTGTTTAGGTTTGTTCAGATTAGGTTAAGTTAGGTTAGGGTAGGTTGGGTTAGGTCTTTATTTCGTAATTGAAATTCATCCATCCATCCATCCATATATTCCTAGGTAGATAAACAGATAGACCTAACCTAACCTAGCCAAACCTAACCTAACCCAATCTAACCTAACACATCCCATCAGCCCTTCCCATCTGACATGTCACAACACTCCCCATCTCTAGTTTCTCTCTGAAATTGTTACGCCGGGCACTCGGGGGGAGATTCTTCAATTGATCTCAGTTGGGAGGAGATTCTTCAGTTGGGTACTCTGGGGGGGATTCTTCAGTTGATCCGCTTAAGTTACCGAAAAGATGCAAGCAGTGTATAATTTTGCACATAGTACCTTTCCACTTGGGCATGGACTAGTGGTTTTATCAGTGCCTTGACAAAGAACAAGTTCTGTACAGGAATCTCATATTACCTTTCCACTTGGGCATGGACTAGTAGTTTTATTAGTGCCTTGACAAAGAACAAGTTCTGAACAGGAATCACATATTACCTTTCCACTTGGGCATGGATTAGGAGTTTTTTCAGTGCCTTGACAGAGAGCAAGTGTTGTACAGGAATCACAGGCTATTCCAGATTCTACGCACACGTGTTGGCCACAACTATTGGTGACCAAACTGGAACACACCTGGATTAATTTGGAATTATTATTTGAAAAACATTTTGAAATGCGAAAGAACTTCTCTCAACTTGAGTATTTGATTATGCACATGGGAGAGAGAGAGAGAGAGAGAGAGAGAGAGGAGAGAGAGAGAGAGAGAGAGAGAGAGAGAGAGAGAGAGAGAGAGAGAGAGAGAGAGAGAGAGAGAGAGAGAGAGAGAGAGAGAGCGAAAATATCTTACCAGAAAGATCAAAATTATTACTTGATAGAGTTCGTTCATGATGCAGCTTTTCCAAGGGTAACTGCAAAAAAACAAATTAGATTGACTTTTATATATATATATATATATATATATATATATATATATATATATATACATATATATATATATATATATATATATATATATATATATATATATATATATATATATATATATATATCTTTTTTTTCAGGCAGTAACAAAATAATGTTTTTTTTATTTATTTTTAAAGAAAAGAAAATTAATAAACAAAAACTTGGTTTTCTATATATATATATATATATATATATATATATATATATATATATATATATATATATATATATATATATATATATATATATATACATATACATATATATATATATATATATATATATATATATATATATATATATATATATATATATATATATATATATATATATATATATATATTATATATATATATATATATATATATATATATATATATATATATATATATATATATATATATATATATATACATAAGAACAACGACATTCAGTAAATAAAACCTGCAAATAATTTACAAGGAAATTTTAGGTCCTCGTTTCCACTAAACAAAATTATTTTTTCTTATAATGTATATGTAGGGGATATATTTAGTCGGTCTTTACTAGGTAATCCCTTCTTTATTTACCGTGATGTTGCACTTGAGTAGACCATATTATTATTATTATTATTATTATTATTATTATTATTATTATTATTATTATTATTATTATTATTATTATTATTATTATTACTATTATTATTAAATGAGTATTTTATGCAATTATAGACAAAAAGCTTTCTTATACAGAAAATACAATTTTATATTGATTCTAGTTTTAGAATTACCCCCCCCCCTAAAAAAAAACAACTCTGTTTATGGAGACAAATTAAGTCATTGTTTTGCTTCGATTTAGGAATAACAATGACATTTAAATGTCAAATAACAACAACAACAACAACAACAACAACAACAACAACAACAACAGCAACAACAACAACAACAACGACACAAACAACAACAAAAATATTTTTGTTCCTCAAGCAAACACAAAATGTATTAATTTTTTTTTTATTTAAGCAACTAGAATATTTGCCGGAAAAAATTTTAATTCTTGAGTTTTCTTTAAAAAAAAAAATCTTGTTCCTCAAGCAAACGTAAAATGTATTAATTGTTTTTTTTTTACTTAATCAACTATGATATATTCCCGAAAAAAAAAATTTCTTGAATTTCTTAAAAAAAAAAAAACGCATGTGCACAAAAAAGATATCTTTTTTTTTCTTAGAATTAGTTCGTCTTGTAACCTGAGTCTGTTTGGCATACTTGACCCCCTAAAGTTGTACCTTAGCACTGACCATTCTTGCGACCCAGTACTCTCCACTTATATGCATGCATAAACACACACACACACATACTCACACACACACATGCAAACACAAACACGTATATTTACAACTGCGTAATGATGGCATTCACAAGCATGCTTGAAGAATGCCTTAATACCTTTGAATTAATCAGTGCCACATTCAAATACTGTATTTACATCGTAATCAGTGTTTCCGGCACTGTTGGATTGGTGTTATTTGCATTTTAGAGTATACATATCTTCTTCTCTTAATATTTGCTCTTAAAAAATAAATTATGTATAATATGTATTGACACTCGCAAGTAAATGTATCGTTACTGGGCACTGATAGGTTATCTAAAGGGGGAGGGGAGGGGGAGGGGGGGGAGGGGGTGTGTTTAATGAGTTTCACCTCATTCGCAGAAATTTTTAGAAAATTGTAAGTTCTATTAGTTTTTTTTTTGTTTACGGAATAAATTTATTTATTTATTTATTTATTTATTATTATTATTATTATTATTATTATTATTATTATTATTATTATTATTATTATTATTATTATTATTATTATTATTATTATTATTATTGTTATTATTATTATTATTATTATTATTATTATTATTATTATTATTATTATTATTATTATTATTATTATTATTATTATTATTAATATTCTTCTTCTTCTTCTTCTTATTATTATTATTATTATTATTATTATTATTATTATTATTATTATTATTATTATTATTATTATTATTATTATTATTGTTATTATTATTATTATTATTATTATTATTATTATTATTATTATTATTATTATTATTAATATTCTTCTTCTTCTTCTTCTTATTATTATTATTATTATTATTATTATTATTATTATTATTATTATTATTATTATTATTATTATTATTATTATTATTATTATTATTAATATTCTTCTTCTTCTTCTTCTTATTATTATTATTATTTTTATTATTATTATTATTATTATTGGAAGGTATAAGGGATATAATATTCATTACATTTTAAGTAAATTATTATTATTATTATTATTATTATTATTATTATTATTATTATTATTATTATTATTATTATTATTATTATTATTATTATTATTATTATTATTATTATCATTATTATTATTATTATTATTATTATTATTATTATTATTATTATTATTATTATCATTATTATTATTATTATTATTATTATTATTATTATTATTATTATTATTATTATTATTATTATTATTATTATACCTGGCCTCATTCCCCCTTGTAAGGGGGTGGACAAGACAAGAGACACGCATTCACCACAATCCACACATACCTCAACCACTCCTCTTAGCTCCTTGGGGATAAAGGGTTGCCACATTTCCCCCCTCTCCACTCTTCTTGGGTCGCCCATAAAGTAGGCGGCAAGGATTTTCTACAATGAGGCCCGATAGCAGCAGCTGGCTTACCCCCACCACTTCATCACATGGTAACTCCCCTCACACCCATCCATCATAGTTCACTGAGCTAGCAGGTGTGAGAAATTTCCTTGGTCCGTGTCACCTACATAGTCATATTGCATTACCAACTACACTCAACAAACTAATTCCTCTAAAATTACTTCACTCATACTTTTCTCCTTTCCCATTGTAAAGTGGAACTACCATTCACTCCTCCAATCTCTGGGATCCTACATTTCCTGAAACATACTCTCAACAACCTAACCATCCATTCTACTAATGCCTCCCCACCTTTTGACAACCATTCAACATGACACCCATTTTCTCCTTTCCCATTGTAAAGTGGAACTACCATTCACTCCTCCAATCACTGGGATTTTCCCTTTCCTGAAACATACTCTCAACAACCTAACCATCCATTCTACTAATGCCTCCCCACCTTTTGACAACCATTCAACATGACACCCATCTATTCCTGGTGCTTTACCTGTTTTTATTGCTCACAATGTCAAATGTATCTCTTCTTTTGTTACTCTCTATCATTCTCATCACCTAACATTGGCATTCTTCATTTATTTCCCACAACCACAATATCAGCCTCTCTATCATCTTCGTCATATAGCAGTTCCTTGAAATATTCAACCCAGCTCTCTCTCACCTTTATTTCATCTACTAGCAACTGCCTATCTTCTCCTTTCACACTTGCCTCTCTACCAGACTCACCTTTCCTAGCTCTTTTCAATTCCTTCCAAAACATCTTTTCATTCCATTCAGAATTCTCAGACATGCATCTATCCCACCTTACATCCGCTTCTCTCTCTGCCTCCCTCACTACGCGCTTTGTTAACCTTCTCATTGCCCAATTATTATTATTACCATTGTTATTTTCATCTCCAAGTATTTTACTTCCCACTCTCAGGATTAGAACCTGGACCTGTAGACCTAGGGGTAATTTACTTCCTACTCTCAGGATTAGAACCTGGACCTGTAGAACAAGGAGTATTTTACTTCCTACTCTCAGGATTAGAACCTGGACCTGTAGACCAAGGAGTATTTTACTTCCTACTCACAGGATTAGAACCTGGACCTGTAGAACAAGGAGTATTTTACTTCCTGCTCTCAGGATTAGAACCTGGACCTGTAGAACAAGGAGTATTTTCCTTCCTATTCTCAGGATTAGAACCTGGACCTGTAGAACAAGGAGTCCACAGCTTTGTGAGCTGAGCCACGAAGGTCTCTTAAAGAGAATGAGAACTGGAACTTCTAATGAAGTCACTCAGATTACCAGAGGGCGTTACTGCACCATACTACTCTAAAATTTTTACCTCTCTCCCGACTGGTCATTAACTAACACACATTTAATTTTCCTCCCTAATATGGGCAGAGGTTTAATAAACGTAGTGTCCGCGACTCTGAGGCGTCAGGGCGAGGGTTCTCGCCCCGTCTCGGTCTGAGGTTAGCAAGGGCATGCACTCAGGGTAATGATTACATCTGCCAAAACAAGTCCCTCGCAAGAAGGCAACCGTCCAAGCCCTTGATTGAAAAGGGAGTCCGTGACGTTAAACTGGAACTGTTTAATAAGTGATAGAACAATATATGCAATTAGGCATTAAAATATTTCTAAATATTTGTACCTCCTATTATCAGGTTTCATTTAGAAACCTCTGTAGCTCAGAGCATTAATTTTTGTTCTCCTGCTATGCAGGTGCCAGTTTTGAAACCCGACAAAAGGCGCAGTAATATCTTAAAATATCTAGAGTAGTAATTGCATTGTAATTTTCTCTTCCTTGTCATTATTGTTCATTTATTGTACAACGAGATAGTTTCATTTCTATTTTATCAGAGATAAATTCAAATTTAATTATATTTCATAATTAATTAAGTCATTGATTTATTTTCAGATTCTTACCTCTGCCTCTTAAAATAATTTACTAAATTAGTTAACAAGTAAATAAATAAAGACAGAAAAAATAAATAAATTAAAATAGAATAAATTGATAAACATTTAAATATATATATATATATATATATATATATATATATATATATATATATATATATATATATATATATATATATATATATATATATATATATATATATATATATATATATATATATATATATATATATATATATATAGAAACGCTCGCCATTTAAGAAGGTTACATAGCCAATATACTTATGTTTCCGAGAGCGGTTAATTGACAAAATACTTCTTTTAGAGATCCTGTGGCTGAACCCTCCCTGGTACTTATACGCTACATTCATAGTTTTAAGGATCAGGTATATTAAATGTCTGATTAAAAATAAATGAATTGAGCAGGAGACAGGGCGTTACGAGCATATGACTCTTACAGTAAGCTCATTGGGTAAATACAATTAGGGAAATACAGAGGTACCTAATCTCAATATTATTAAAGACTAAAGGAGTTAGACTTATATCCACTTGAAGCTAGAAGAATGAGGAGATATAAGATAACCGTTTATATTTTCCACTGTACTTTTGACAGAGTGGATAGTTACAATTCTTGGGGGTAAATACAATTAGGCAAACACAGAGGTACCTAATCTCAATATGATTAAAGACTAGAGGAGTTAGACTTATTTCCACTCGAAGCTAGAAAAAAAGAGGAGATATAAAATAACGGTTTTTATTTTCCACGGTACTTTGACCGAGTGAATAGTTAAAATTCTTGAGGGTGGTTCCAGAAGCAGAGTTCATAATTTTAATCTTCGATAGAAAACTTTGCAAATTGTAAAGAAGTATTTTTTAAATTAAATCAGCCAGGAAACGGGGAGGTACGAGCAAAAGCATTTTCCATTGAATAATATATATATATATATATATATATATATATATATATATATATATATATATATATATATATATATATATATATATATATATATATATATATATATATATATATATATATATATATATATATATATATATATATAGGTAAATACATATCTAGTTTTGCTTTATGCTGCACGTACTTCAAAGGATATTAAATTGATAAAATATCTGCTGCTGTGCCAATTTTATTTAGATTCTGTAATAATCTTACAAAAAAAATAGTAATGGCAGATACGTTACTTAGTTTAACCCTTCTGTATTGGGCTAAGAATCTTTTATGTAATGTCCAGATAGTTTTCTGTTTTAACTTGTGTGTCTGCAAAACTACATGTTATGTCTTATATCTCAAAAATACTCAGATTATGAGAAAGTCGCAAAACACAAAAATTGAAATATATGTATTACTCACAAGCTCTATATTTGTACTTGACGTTTCAAATAGAATTAAAATTTTTTTGGGGGGTTGGCTAAAGATTGAGACACTGCTTTTAATGACACTAAATAACCCAGTATGTTCACAAAAAGATAAATTTAGACTGCACCTGTATATATACACAAATTATGAGAAATAGGCATTAATAGTTTTATTGTGAATAGCATGATTGGTCATTAAAACATATATTAACTTTCTCAGATATGAACTTGAAAAGGGTCACAGGGTTAGCTTTAAAGCTGGGAAGGCTTGTTTTAGATACCATAAAATAATTGTATTTCTAAAAGACCTGTGTGATTTTATTTAAATCTATTGCTTAAGGAATAGCTAACTATATATATGAGGTGCCTTGTACTATACTGGGCTAAGTGCCAAAAAACTACAATATGCCAGAACACACGCTTAGAGTTTTGCAAATTTTGAAAAAAAAATTGTGTAACCTCTCATGCTATTTTGATGCTACACTTTCAAAAAGAAAAAAACAAATGAAAATAATATGAGGGGCTGCCGAGATGTCAAAGGATCAAAGTTGCATAAATTTAGACTCCTTATCTGGCATTTAGTAATTTTGGCAACTAGGCCAATATAGCACCTTATATGGCATTTAGTAATTTTGGCAACTAGGCCAATATAGCACCTTATATAAGCAAGATTTAATATTTATTGCCACTGAAATGGGTAAAAATATTGACAAACACTAACACTGGACAATTTAGAAGTGAAACGGCCCCAAAATTTACTAAGATGATACAAGTATTATTTCCGTGTCATAAAAGTTAATAATTCCGGGTTCTGTTATGTCATTATACTAATCCTGTGATATAATAAATGTATTATCATTATTGGAAGTAATATTTACTATATTTTCCAGCTAAAATCTGAACATAGTAGAGAATTATTCATTTTTTTGTTTTGAAGAATCTAAATAAATCACAATGTTTGCCAAAACTATCCTTGTTTTGATTGGGATGTATTTTTTTTTTTATCTTTCTGGACACCTTTTCTCTGCATCACACCAGTTCCATGGAAATGATTAATTATTAGCCTAATTATATGTTCAGCTAAATTTAACATTGTTACTATAATTAAAGTTAAAATTTGAAAGGATATGTTAATGAGGTGCATATAAAGTTCACAGTGCTCGTCTTAAACAACGCTGTTTATTGCATCTCGTAGAATCTGTCATCTTGGAGATATCCTGATATCTTTTTTTAGCCTAATATTTGACAATTAGAGTTGTATTTTTTATCCATTTTTATTTTCGTCCTCTGTTGGTTTAGGGCTGGTAATGGACCATATCCTTAGCATCCAGAAAAATCACTGGGGAGAGTGCAGTAGCCTTTTGTTTTGTCAAAGAGAAGCTTTGGTGGACAGAACTGTATTGTATATCTTCCACTGGAGCACCAGTAATACCTAGGATACAGAAAATATTATCATAAGCCTTCTCTAGGTCTTAGTAATTTCATTTCATTACTGCAAAATAAAGGATTTCCGTAGCATAGTAATAAAATGCTCCACTCAGGAAGTGACAGACTGGTGTTCGAGCCTACGGTGGGGCATTAGGTAGGGTATTCAGCCTTCATTCTCTAGCTTCAATCCACCTGTGTCTACACCATGGGGAATAATAGTAAACTTAAAGAGTTAAGAAAATGAAAAAATAGATTACATTCTTTAGTATTTTGGACTAATATCCAAATAAATGGTCAGGCTTAAAATAGTATTTGATGTTATAGCTACATGACTGCAAGTCATGTATCTGTTATGCATGGTGTTAGATAGGAATGTGAAAAAGCTAGTAATTTTATGATGGTCGATCGCTTCAATGTTTCAGTATATAGAGGCACAATGACTGTAGCTTTCTAATTTTGCTGGAGCAAGATTTCTCTTGTTACTGATCATCTGCCTTGTAAATGTTAGACAGTTGATGCAGTAGAGGAGCAAAAGTTATGGAAATTTTCAGGTCTATGCTTTTAAGCTTATTTTGTTACGTCTATTAAGCATGGATTTTAGTTTTAATATTGTGTTTAGGTGCATGAAGGCAAATAAAAAAATAAGCAATAGTTCCTTATAACCATCAACACTGGTGTTTTTCTAAGCTACATTGGTTAAGAATTAATCTTACTTGGTGCAGTCTCCTGGATAAGGAACGGGGCCATCTTTGGAGCAGAGTACCCCTGGTGCAAAGGTTGTCAGCCCAGGGAAAAGAGAGGATAAGGTATTGTCTGGAAAGGATATAGTTATTGTTAAAGGCGAGTGTAGTTGCATCAGATTAGCAATTAAAATATAAGTCACGTGATTGCCTAGTTCAGTGGTTTTCAACCTGTGGACCATGGACAGTTCTCAGGGGAACCACGGACATTTTCTAAACTTAATTTCTTAAATGAAAAAATGTAGTTTGATTTTCGATTACAATGCAGATTATTTATTTGTAGTAACTGCAGGTCATTGCTTAGTTTCATAAACGAAAAAAGTAGAGCTAATGAAGTGCTCTGAATCTGCTCTGTATTGATTTTATTATCATTACACAATGAAGGGCAGTGGATCATGAGTATTTAAGGAGGCCAAAAGTGGGCCAGGGGCACAGAAAGGTTGAAAACCACTGGCCTAGTAATTTGTTATTATGGAAAATAGTAAAGGAAGCGAAATGAAATAACTGTTGCTGAAAGTTGAGAACTATATGCTTTTAGTATTTGTGCAGAGCCATATTAATTTCTTTAGAATGGATAACTTAGATAATGTTAAACTAATCTGCAAGGTCTTATCACTGCTAATTTGTGATCCAGTTGGATTGCTTATTTTAAGTTTAGTTTAATATTGCTGCAGCTTTTGTGTTTAAATTGACTTACAGACCAATCTTCAGGCGACACAATGGGGGGTTGGGGCATGTGCCGGCTGGCGACCGCACTATGGGTCCTCCATGACCCGTTCCACCCATCCGTGGGTGGAGAATCTAAATCAACAATTCAAAAGAATTGGATTACCTTTACACGTTTTCTGTAATCCTGCAGTATCCGCACATGGACCAATCTGAGGACATAGAGACTTACAGACTATTCTTCAGACGAATTGGATTACCTTCACACGTTTTCTGTAATGCTGAAATATCCGCACGTGAACTAATCTGAGGACATAGAGACTTACAGACTATTCTTCAGACGAATTGGATTACCTTTACACGTTTTCTGTAATCCTGCAGTACCGCACATGGACCAATCTGAGGACATAGAGACTTACAGACTATTCTTCAGACGAATTGGATTACCTTCACACGTTTTCTGTAATGCTGAAGTATCCGTACATGGACTAATCTGAGGACATAGAGACTTACAGACTATTCTTCAGACGAATTGGATTACCTTCACACGTTTTTGTAATCCTGCAGTATCCGCATATGGACTAATCTGAGGACATAGAGACTTACAGACTATTCTTCAGACGAACTGGATTACCTTCACACGTTTTTTGTAATTCTGCAGTATCCGCACATGGGCTAATCTGAGGACATAGAGACTTACAGACTATTCTTCAGACGAATTGGATTACCTTCACACGTTTTCTCTAATGCTGAAGTATCCGCACATGGACTAATCTGAGGACATAGAGACTTGTCGACTTGTGCCGCAGGGAAACATCGCATACGATTTGCATCAAAGAGCTCTCCTTTTGGACAGCAAAGAGGATCTCCAGTTTCAGCTCCAGCTGTTGAGAACGAACCAAGTGTTGTGAGTGAGACTGACACTGAACAGTAGATTATTTTTTTCTTTACGTATGTGACCGATAAATTTATTTAATAAATTGACGCAACCCAGTAATAATCTTAAATGTCACATCTTAGTGAAAATTTGAGTGTAATCTATGAATGAGAGTTGTTGAAGATAACAGTGTCTATTTGTTTTGCCACATCACACAACGAGACACATATAATTATTTTAATGATTCTGGTGAAGTCAGTCTCTTGTCGAACTCCAGTTTGAAGTCATGAAACTAAGGCCTGGCCAACATTTTTATTTCTGTATTTAACCTTGCAATTAAAAGTGATGAAAAGGATAATATTTTATTGCACGAGGTTGACTTAACAGAAATAGTGGTTTTTTGCTTTTATGTCGATTTTCAAGCTTTCGCTAGGCTAGACGTACCTGAACAAGTATGGAACTTGTTGCACTCCACTGTATCTACAAAACCTCCGTCTTCGGCAGGAGGACATGCAAAAGCATTCGGGATCAGGTCAGCCTCTGGAACACATTCGCTGCCATCAAATAGATTTGGTTCTACACAAGAAAATATTTCCGTGGGAGTGAGAACGTTTGATTGGTCATAATAACAGCCATAATACGTCTTGCAAGATGGATCATTTGAGGAAAATCCTGTCTGAAATTAATATTTTGTTACTTAAATGGTAAGCAATGTTTTGCAAACTGATCATTTGAGGAGAGTGACTGGAAGTGGCAGTAAGAAGATAGAAATGTATTTCAGAAATGAAATCTGATTATTAGAGAGGAGACTAATATAAAAAAAAAATCTTTTAACAAAATTATATATATCTCAGATGCTAAAATTTAAAATTAAATATTTGAAGTAAGTACTGCTAATAAAATTCTTCTTGTGGAAAAAAAATAAGAACATTAAAAACCAATTTCAATATTTTGGTGAAATACCTCTGTGCACGTTGGAGGGTTTACAGCAGTAGTCGCAATACATTTTCCCTTGATTTCGTCGAATGCTTTGCCTTCCTCACATTTCACGGAGAACTGAGCTGTGTTAGACAAACACATGATAAAATATTTGATGTCAAATGGATCCTTTTGTAAACTTGGACTGTCAGTGCATTTACATTCTCCTCCATCATTAAGTGGCTTGCATCCCGCTTGGGTATCGGATGATTTCACACACACCTGGATAGGACAGACATCATTTAATAAGTCTCTCTCTCTCTCTCTCTCTCTCTCTCTCTCTCTCTCTCTCTCTCTCTCTCTCTCTCTCTCTCTCTCTCTCTCTCAAAACTGGCATTTTTCATATTTTAGTATACTTCTGATGATACTGCAAAAACACAAATTATGTGCTGCTTCTCCGAGGTAATTCCTCGTCTGTAAGGCTCATATATTGAACAAATAAATATTTAGGACATATGAAGCGACACAGGTTGTGGAAGAGCCTGGAGGATGGGCTGTGGCACTCCAGCAGTGCCATCTGAACGGTCGCTAGCTCCCTCGTCATTGCCCATAGAGCAAAGTAATTCCCTTATTGTTTCTTTTTTTCTTTTTTTAATGGCGGTTACCCCCCAAATTGGGGGAAACAGCCAAGGTGAATGACGAATGAAAATAAAAGAAAAAAAAACCAGAAGAGTGCCACAAAATACATTTATTTTTTTTTTAAGAATATTATGAATGACAGCCATTTTTTAAAATAAATAAACAAGTGAATAAATGAATTATATTGCCTGTGTAATTCATTTTTATTCAAGAATTTAGAAACTTACTTTTGAAGACCCGCAGTTAACAGGGTATCGCGTTGGATTGGCTGTAGTGCCTTGACAAATGACCAATGTCCCGCAGTTGTCACAGCCAAAAGTATTTGGTGCTTTACAAGTATAAGCTCCTGTTGCCAAATTGGCTAGCAAGCTCATCTAGAAACAGAAGGATTAATAATAATAATAATGTCATCAGCACTAACCATATTAACAATAATAATCATAATAATAATAATAATAATAATAATAATAATAATAATAATAATAATAATAATAATAATAATAATATCATCAGCACCAACCAATTAACAATAACAACTAAAATAATAATAATAATAATAATAATAATAATAATAATAATAATAATAATAATAATAATAATAATAATAATAATAATAATAATAATAACTTACCACATGCAGCAAAAGTAATATCACGGTAGACTTTTTCATATTCGGATATTATTTCAAACCTGAAAAGGAAATAAATATATAAATACATAAATACTTGAATATATATATATATATATATATATATATATATATATATATATATATATATATATATATATATATATATATATATATATATATATATATATAGTCTCCGTGGCAAAATGGTAGCATCCGCGACTCTGAGGCGGCAGGTCGAGGCTTCGCACCCCGTAAGGGACTGAGGTTAGTAAGGGCATACACTCAGGGTAGCGATTACATCTGACAAAACAAGTCCTTCGCAAGAAGGCAACCGTCCTAGCCCTTAGTAGAAAAGGGAGTTCGTGACGTAACACCGAAACCAACCAATATATATATATATATATATATATATATATATATATATATATATATATATATATATATATATATATATATATATATATATATATATATATATATATATGTGTGTGTGTGTGTGTGTGTGTGTGTGTGTGTGCGTGTGTGTGTGTGTGTGTGTGTGTGTGTGTGTGTGTGTGTGTGTGTGTGTGTAATTACCTAATTGTGTTTACGGGAAAGAGCCCAAAGCTCGTATCTTCCCGTCTCCTCATCGGTTCCATTTTATACTTAGTGATACTTATCATACCTGTCCTTAAAGCTATTGATTGAGATAGCATTAACTACCTCCTCGCTTAGCGAATTCCAATTATCAACTACTCTTACACTGAAAAAGTATTTCCTTACATCCTGCAAAGAAGTTTTCTTACGAAGCTTCAAACTATGACCTCTAGTTCTAGAGCCTGCAATATCAAAATATCGATCCCTATCCACTCTATCATAACCATGAAGGAATTTAAAGACTGTCACCATATCCCCCCCAATCTTCTAGCTTCGAGTGATGGTAAGTCTAATTCCCTCAGCCTCTCATCATAACTGAGATTGCGTATTTCTGGCACCAGTTTCGTGGCATGTCTTTGAACTTTTTCAAGCTTAGCTATGTGCTTTTTCAAGTGAGGATTCCAAAAGGGGGCTGCATATTCGAGTTTTGGCCTCACATAGGTTACATAAATATTTCTGAACATTTCCTTGTCCATGTGCCTGAAGGCTACCCTTACATTTGATAAGAATGCATATGCTGCCCTTACTATGCTATTTATATGTATTTCTGGAGACAAATCTGCTAGTATGTTTACTCCTAGATCTCTCTCATTTTCTGTCTCTTGAAGTTGTACTCCAGCCACCGAGTAGTCAAGCTTGGGCCTTCTTGCACTTGTACCCATTCTCATTACCTTACATTTTGAAGTATTGAATTTCATTAGCCACTTTTCTGACCACTCATGCAGATTATTTAGATCTTCCTGAAGTTCTCTATCATTGTTCTCGTTTCTTACTTTCTTCACAATCCTTGCATCATCTGCAAACATATTCATGAATGAATTCACAGACTCTGGTGGGTCATTTACATATACAAGGAACAAAAGTGGCCCTGAAACTGAACCCTGTGGAACTCCACTACTAACTCTTCTCCATTCAGACACTGAGTGTCTTACTCTAACCCTCTGTTCCCTTCCTTCTAAGTAAGTTTTTATCCATTCCAAGACAGTTCCACCTATTTTAGCCATTGCTTGCAGCATCCTAATAAGTCTCCCATGTGGAACAGTGTCAAACGCTTTCTGGAAGTCTAGGAATATGCAATCTGCCCAGTCCTCTCTTTCCTGTAAGATTCGGCTTACCTCATCATAAAATTTTAATAAGTTTGTTACTGTTGATCTACCTTCTCTGAAGCCATGTTGCCTCACTGACAAAAAGTTGAAGGATTCCAAGTGAATAGAGATGTTTCCTTAGTAGTTTCTCCATAACTTTGCAAACTATGCTGGTCAAGGAAGCTGTTCTATAGTTCAGAGCCGTGTCCCTACTTCCCTTTTTGAAGATAGGTATCACGTTTGCTTATTTCCAGCATCTTGGAATCTCCCCTGACTCCAGTGACTTTCTAAATATGATAATTAGTGCCACTGATATTCAGCTTGCGTATTTTTTAAGTACATCAGTCTATGACATCTTGGTCTAAAGCCAGATATATAAAAATATCTAACCCTATTCACTCTGTCTAAAACTATAAAGGAATATGAAACAATTACCATATCCCCCTCTCATTCTCCTAGTTCCGAATAATAGTAAGTCTAATTCCCTTAGCCTCTCCACATAATGAGATTATATATTTCTGGCACACATGATTGTTTATATAGGCACCTCCCTCTTTTTTTGTCTCTTATTTTATTTAATTTTCCCTTATATCCTTAATCCCCTCTCCTTTTTTCCCCTCCTATCCCATCCCATCCTAAGTCAAGCCTCCACCTGGGCAGTGGGGTCATCCAAAGCTATAACTACATTAGGATTTAATCAAAACTTAGCACGAGGGTTTGCTCCTCTCTTTTCTTGTCTCTTGCTTTATTCAATTTTCGTGCTTTTCCCTCCAATTCTCTTACGTCCTTAATCTCCTCTCCTTTTTTTCCCCACCTATCCTATCCCATCCTAACCAACCAACCAACCTCCACCTTTTCTCTAACCCAATAGCGTAGCCCTTCATAGTGACATACAGACCCAAGCGGATAGGAAAGACTAGAATTTCCATTTCTGAGCTTGCTAAGGGCTGGTGGCTTGTAAACCCAGGGGGACTGAGTAAACCGAAATTCCCACTTGTGAAACTCATAATGGCTACATCTACAAACTTAGCAATTGTTCTTCGTGCTAGTCATGATATCCCAGCATTCTTAGCAGATAACCCGACAATATTGTTCCTTGTCTTAGAAAACGTCTTTAGAATAGGGCAAGTGAAAAATTTAGCTCCTGAATTTCATTGCTGTTTTCAATGCCTCTGCTAAAATCAAAGTGTATTTGAAAGAGAAAATTATTCAGAACTTGAAGACAAAGTCCTCTCCAGATATGAAGAAACAAAAACAGAATTATTTGAAAATTTATCATCTAAAGCAGTGTTTGCAGGAAAACCATCATTATTTTTGGACAAAGTAATATCCAATGCTGCTAAATGTAATGTATCTGAAGACGTACTTAGGTATAAATTTATCAGTTCAGTGCCGCCAACTATAGGTGCTATTCTTGCTGCTAATCATTCTGCTTCACTTGATAAACTGGGGAAAATAGCTGATACAATAGCCCCAATAACAAAATCATATAAACTTTACAATGTTATATCAACAGAATGACATGAGCCTGCACCTTAACCTCGCCCTCAAGCTGTCACAAAAAAATGGATACTCCTGCACACTGGCCTTTGGGACTAAGATCCCATAGGCCTAGACAAATAGCTAAAGTCTGCCGTGCTCATATCTTTTACAGTGCTGCAGTTTTGCAAACCACCGTGTGAATGGCCAGGCAAAAGCAGTGTTCAAATACTTCCTAATTCTTGCCCATCATCTCCAGCTCCTTCAAATTTTGGAAACTAATTCAGCGATCTCGGCCCTTCATTTTCTACTGGTACCCACATTAATTTTGGATCACAGAGTAGAGTTCATTGTAGACACAGGAACAAGCATCTCTATTCTCCCTCACCTCATGGCAGCTAAATACTATGTGACCTAGTGCTGCCTCCATTTCTGCTGCAAACAGTGAATCTGTAAGATTTCAACAGACATTGCTATCCCTCACCTGAGAAGAACTTTCCACTGGAAATTTGTAGTAGCATCATTTACTCAAGCTTTACTGGATTTGGATTTCCTCTTCCATTTTGCACTGCTAGTAGATTGCAAAACAAATATAATGATGAATGCAAATATTCTAAGACAAGTACCACAACGACTCCTAACAGGTATAGTTGCCCCTATCCACTTAAATAAATGCAGTAAATTACCTGAGTGTGTCCAACAAGCCTTGTTTGATTTCCCAACTCTTTTACACCAAAATGACTCTATTTGTACACCTCCAACAATGTCGTGTACCAACTTATTGAAACAAGTGACGTACCTCCTTCAGTAAATGCAAAAACTCGTCCATTATTACAAACCGACAAACTTACTGCTGCCAGAGAAGAATTTAATGCTCTTTTAAAGTCTGGTATCACTCGTCCATCATAATTTTCCTGGTCCTCTACACTACATTTAGTGCCAAAGAAAAAGCCAGGAGAGTGGAGTCTGGTTGGTGATTACCGAGTTTTGAACTCTGTGACCCGACCAGATAGATACCCACTTCTTTATACTTCAAGCATTCTTTTAAACTTCATGCAAACAATGTGTTTACGAAATCTTATCACCAAATCCCTGTACATCTAGATGACAATAAACAAACTGCAGTGACTACCCCAATTGAACTATTTGAATATGCATATATGCCTTTTGGGCTTAGAAACGCTCCTGCAACATTCCAGAGATATATGGACTGCCTGTTCTAGTGATTTGGAAGAACATGTAAAACACCTAAAAAACTATCTGCAAGTCTCTCAGTGACAACAGTTTATGAATCTCCCTAGATAAGCGTGTTTTTTTGTTGCTGCTTCTTTAGATTTCCTTGGACTTATAGTGTCTCATCAAGGTAATGTCCCTCCAGAATGTAAGAATCCGCCATCCAGGACTTCCCATTACCCCCCAGATAATAATGGGTTAAGAAAGTTTCTAGGTATGATTGGTTCTTATAGACATTTAATACTTCACTTTGCTGATATAGTGTTCACCATGATAGAACTTATCAAAGAATTTCCAAATGCAATGCGGTTACAGTGGTCAGAAGCTGCAAAGTCCTTCAATGCCATCAAAGATGTTTTTCAAAATGTGTCAGGTTTAAGTCCTCATGCCCCTGTTTCAAATTCTTTGCAGTTGGTGACAGATTGTTCTACTGTGGCTTCAGGAGTTGCCCTCCATCAATTGGTGGATGGTTCACCTGTGCCTATTGCATATTACTCCAAGAAGCTATCTGAATCGCAGCAGAAGTACTCTGCATTTGACCAACAGTTGTTGTCTGCATATTCAGCTGTCTTACATAAAACTCCTTATCAATACCTTCTAACCTGTATTGACAGTCAAACCAAGTGGATTGAAGCTTTACCTCTCATGGAAGTTACAGCAAAAGCAATTGTCCATGCATCAGTGGATGGGTTTCCAGATTTGGTATACCTCTTTATGTCATAACTGATAGAGGAGCCCAGTTTGAGTCAGAATTATTTCAATAACTATCCTCTTATGTAGGATTCCATCGCCTACAGACTACAGCTTATCATCCTCAGGGTAATGGAATGGTAGAACATTCCCACTGAAGGTAGCTTTAAAGCCAGACAGCAAACTTGGTTCGATGTCTTGCCAGTTGTCCACCTTGGTCTACATTGTATGCCAAACTCCTCAGGTCATTCATCTTTCACCTTAGTGACTGGAAAACTGCCAATTAGTCCTAGTGATTTATTTGTAAAACCTCCTGTCACATCAGGTTCTACAGTAGATTTTTATAAAAACCTTTTTTAAGTGCATGAAAAAAATTGATTTTACTCATTATTTGACTCTTCAACAATGTCACGTGTTTCAAAACTCCCAAATGACTAATTAAATGTATCTAAAGTTTGGTTTCGTGTGGAATAAGTCCGAAAACCATTGGAAGCACTGTATGCAGATCTTCTCCCAGTGACTGAAAGACATGATAAATATTTTAAGATGCAATTGCCTCCAGGAAATACCGATAGTGTATCTAAAAAGCATTTGAAACCTGCAATATTACCTGAATTACCATGTGTAAAGCCTCAATGGTCTCATATTGTATGTGTTCCTCAAAGTTATTTTCAACCTTTATCTAATAGTCTATCAGATGTAGTTTCTAGTGACACCACTGACCCTATTTAACTGGTTCAGTTGTAAATATATCTGACTCTTGTGTTCCTATAGACAGTAGTAGCAATACTCCTCAGGAATGATCATAACTCCACAGTTGCTTCCTCTCAGGCAACTGCAGTATCTCGTTCTGGGAGGGAAGTTCGATTTGCAGCAAATCCTGATTTTCATAATTTTTTGAGACTCCATCTCCATGGGGAAATCTATTATACTAAGGCTAGATTTTGAATATGAGTTGACTGGTTTGATGTGTACCTAAATTTAAGCCACTGTAGCTGTTAAAGATTTTCTGTTTAATCATAATTGGCTTTATTTTGCTACTTTTCTGATTGATAATAGTAAGAATTTGATTAATATTAATAGTTGTATGATTTAATGATGAATTTGAGCTTGTTTTTATTTTAGATTTCGAATACGAGTTGACCAATTTTGAAGTTTACATAATTCAGTATTGTAGATGTTAAAGATGCTCTTATCAATTATAATTTGCTTTATTTTGCTCCTTATCTGATTGATGATAATAAGAATTTGATTTATATGAATAGTGGTATGACTTGATAATAAATTTGAGCTTGTTTGTATTTAGGTTGTAGCATGAAGATATCATAAAACTCAAGAGCCCTGAGTACTGACTATTTACCAACCTCATAAAAAAAAACTAAATTTTACTTAAAAGGGCTTGATTTAAGCTATTAAGTGATTACCTAATTGTGCTTACGGGAAAGAGCCCAAAGCTCGTATCTTCCCGTCTCCTGATCAGTTCCATTTTCTACTTAGTGGTACTTATCATACCTGTCCTTAAAACTATGGATTGAGATAGCATTAACTACCTCCTCGCATAATCAATTCCAATTATCACCTACTCTTACACTGAAAAAGTACTTCCTTACAACCTGCAATGAAGTTTTCTTACGAAGCTTCAAACTATGACCTCTAGTTCTAGAGCCAGCCACATCAAAATATCAATCTCTATCCACTCTGTCATAACCATGAAGGAATTTAAAGACTGTCACCATATCCCCCCTCAATCTTCTAGCTTCGAGTTATGGTAAGTCTAATTTCCTCAACCTCTCATCATAACTGAGATTCCGTATTTCTGGCACCAATTTCGTGGTATGTCTTTGAACTTTTTCAAGCTTAGCTACGTGCTTTTTCAAGTGCGGATTCCAAAAGGGGGCTGCATATTCAAGTTTTGGCCTCACATAGGTTACATAAATATTCCTGAACATTTCCTTGTCCATGTGCCTGAAGACTACCCTTACATTTGATAAGAGAGCATATGCTCCCCTTACTATGCACTATAAGTAGAAATTAATAACTTATCCATATTAAATTAACTTTCTTTGTTCACATGTGTAATTGATTTATTTACCTTTTTTCAATAGTCAACATTGCATTGTCAGTGTTCTATGCTGTAAGAATGTATTATTCTATTTATATAATTTAGCTTAATTTTATATTCCATGTATATTTTACTACCATCTTTTTTTTAATATAATTTACTTATGTCAAAAAAGTATAAATACCAAAAATTATGTTATTTATATTAATAATTACATAAGTATTCTAGCCTTTTAATGCTAACCGCAGGGGCAGACAAAATATATCCCAGAAAAATCTTTGTGTAAGTGGTTTCGTTTTCGCATTTAATTCAACTCTCAATCTCATT
>JAXCGZ010005705.1:22500-37500 GCA_037179515.1 Halocaridina rubra | reverse complement strand
TTCGTAACAAGGCAACCGTCCTAGTCCTTGGTAGAAAAGGGAGTTCGTGACGTAAAACATGCCATGGGCATTCTTAGATCTTTATGACAGACATTTGAAAACACTTAGAACGTTCTAATGGGATGTTGTTATTATTATTATTATTATTATTATTATTATTATTATTATTATTATTATTATTATTATTATTATTATTATTATTATTATTATTATTATTATTATTATTATTATTATTATGATTATGATTATTATTATTATTATGATTATTATTATTATTATTATTATTATTATTATTATTATTAGAGAAAATAGTTGCTCGTTGTGAAATATAGGTAGATGACGTTCTTCACTGAGAAACGTGCACGAATCGCAGTTTCGTTGAAGCAAGAAAATTATAGAATTTTGTTGTTGTTGTTGTTGAAACAGTTATGTTAATGTGCTAATACATATATATGGCATTACAACTCCTCTTGAGATATACTTTGTGTATTTTTGACTTGAAAATAAGTGTGTGGTTTTTTTTTTCACCCGAAAAACAAAACAAAAAACACAGAAAATTTGTAGTCTTACCTCCATAAATTCCAGATGCTGAAGGCCATTGTATGTCCCATAGCCTGGAATAATAATATATATTTTTTTAATATTATTATTCTGATTATCATGGTGGTATTAACTTTATGTAATGTCAATATATGATTATTATTATTATTATTATAATTATTATTATTTTTTTATTATTATTATTATTATTATTATTATTATTATTATTATTATTACTATTATTATAATTATTATCATTATTATTAATATTATTATTATTATTATTATTATTATTATTATTATTATTATTATTATTATTGTTATTATTGTTGTTATTATTATTATTATTATTATTATTATTATTATTATTATTATTATTATTATTATTATTATTATTATTATTATTATTATTATTATTATTATTATTATTATTATTATTATTATTATTATTATTATTATTATTATTATTATCATTATTATTATTATTATTGTTATTATTATTATTATGATTATTATTGTTATTATTATTATTATTATTATTATTATTATTATTATTATTATTATTATTATTATTATTATTATTATTATTATTATTATTATTATTATTATTATTATTATTATTATTATTATTATTATTATTATTATTATTATTATTATTATTATTATTATTATTATTATTATTATTATTATTATTATTAGTCAAGTAACAAGCCCAGCTAGAAAAATTTCAATGACTATAAAATATATGGCTCCTGCAGGGTAAGCAACTTGGCTAGGAAGAGGAAAAAGAAAATATAGTAAAAAATGAAGTTATATAATATGGTACAAATCAGTATTCCAATACTGGTATTGTTACACAATTATTTTAATAATCTAGCATCCAAGTCTGCTTGTATTTGGTGACTACCTTCAACTCTTTATGTTTCTTACGATATCTTTAGTTTCGAGCTTGGGACTTGTAGTTGGGGAATGAAATGCAAGTAAGTCAAGCTCAAAATAAATTTGCCTTTCTAAAGGTTGTTCGTGGAAAAATAGTAGTATACGTAAACTCGACTATTTCATGCAGTCTAAAATGATGTACATAGGCTAAAAAAAAAAACTGCCTTTATAAAGGTTGTTGGTGGAAAAATAGTAGAAAACGTAATCTCAACTACTTCATGCAGTCTAAAATGGTGTACATGAGCTAAAAAAGAAAAAAAAAACTGCCTTTATAAAGGTTGTTCATGGAAAAATAGTAGAAAACGTAATCTCAACTAATTATGCAGTCTAAAATTATGTACATAAGCTTAAAAAAATCTGGCTTTATAAAGGTTGTTCGTGGAAAAAGAGTCTTCTTCGTCTTCTACATCTTTTCTCACTTTTATGTGGGGTCGATGTTTCTGGCCAGTTTTCTCCATTTGTCTCTGTCCCATACCTCATCACCCAACAAACCTTTAGACCTCAGGTCGTCATTGATGCAATCCATCCACCTATGCTTTGGTCTCCCTCTCCTTCTCCTCCATCACCCTCCTCCCAACATCCTGTTCATCCCTCCTAACGACATGACCATACCATCTTAGTCTACTTTCTTGTATCTTATCTGATATTTCTCTAACTTTTGAGGTACCTCCAATTACCTCGTTTCTGATCTTATCGCTTCTTGTCACCCTACACATCCATCTCAACATCCTCATCTCTGCCACATCTACTTTTTTTCTCTTGTGTCTTCTTTATTGCCCATGTCTCTGCTTCATACATCATCGCAGGTCTCACAGCTGTATTGTGCATTTTACCCCTCAACTTAATCCCTATTCTCCTGTCGCACAGCACCCCAGAGTTCTTCCATCCTGCTTGTATTCTGTGGGTTATTTCTGACTCTAGGTCACCATCGTCTGCTACTGTTTATGCAGTCTAAAATGGTGTACATAAGCTAACCATTACTGTAGTCACTGTGGCTAAAGCGGTAGCGTCCGCGATTTTGAGGCGTCAGGTCGAGGGTTCACGCCCCGTCACGGTCTGAGGTTAGCAATTGCATGCACTCAGAGTAACGATTGCAGCTGCTAAAACGAGTCTTTAGCAAGAAGGCAACCGTCCTAGCCCATGGTAGAAAAGGGAGTCCGTGACGTAAAACCGTAACATAAGCTAACCATAAACAAGCATTATGCTCAGAAGTCTTCAAAGAATACTTAAATAAGTATGGTAGTTTCAACTTTATGGATTGAAGAAGCTGTTTCTTATTCATTTTAATAAAGCATTATTTATGTCGCAATTATGTTCGAATAGGAGTGGACGCAAACATATTGGAGATTTGAATTAGAGCTTGGGACCCTCTTCACCCCCCCTTGAAGGGCTCGAACTCGCATTAGTCACCTCTGGACTGGCGAATTCTACCACTGATATACCATAGCCAGGAAGATATTTCTTCACGATCCTAAATAATCCCTAAATATCCAAATTTTATATTTAATGGCCTTAATTAAGCTAAGAACCCTCTTTAAACCTAACATTTAAGCATACCCATTCTCTATGATCTTTAGAAAGAATCCATATTTGCTATTTGAGGGTCTTAATTAAGCCCTGGGTTTGCTTGAAGCCCAGACTTAAGGTATGACCTTTAAGCTTGAGGTTTGTTTATCTTCTCAGACAAAGTAAATCATCATCAACTCTTTCAGCTTCTCCCATAAGGTGTCGCCACACCTTATCGCCCTATCCTCTGTGTCCTCCTCCGTCATGTCACTCACCCGCAGACGAAGCAAATATGGATCTATATTAGTTTTTACATATAAATATTGCTTAACTGCTTTAACTGGGTCCCAGAAGGCATGACAGTCTAATGTCCTTAACTTACCATTAGAATTAAAGTAAATATGCTTTGTGCAGCCATATCTGAAAACAAAGTAAATATTTGAAAATAAAGTAAATGTTTGAAAACAAGTAATTGTTTGAATTAAAGTAATTGTTCGAATACAAAGTAAATGTTTGAAAACAAAGTAAATGTTTAAATATTAATGTATAATGCGATCTTACAGGCATTGGGAACTCTCTAAAGTAACAGATTATATATATTTATAGCATTTTTTTTTTAATATGTCATTTAAGTACGTCTCTTGGTTCCTTTCATACAAAGCTTGTTTTATATTTATGGTAAAATTCTTAAGAGAGACATGACTGACTGCGCCATTAACATTTAATATTGCACTGTAAATAGTGAATGGTTTCACTCTCTTTTATATATATGGTAAAATCCTTAAGAGAGACATGACTGACTGCGCCATTAACATTTAATATTGCACTGTAAATAATAGTATATGGTTTCACTCTTTTGCTATTGCCAACAAATTCATTATAGTTTTCTACAATTAGTAGACGTATTTTTATACCTAAATGTTATTATAAAAGTGGCAGCTGCATGGTTTTCCAGTTTGGGTGCACAGTCACGTCTTATAGGAGTGAAAAAAAGATTGGTTACACATATAAAGCCAATTCAATCTAATCTAATAGAACTTTAATGAAAATGTCGAGGAAGTCCTGATATTGCGCGGAATGAAATGTAGGAATCTAAGAGAACATTAATGAAAATGTCGATGAAGTCCTGATACTGCGCAGAATGAAATGTAAGAATCTAAGAGAACATTAATGAAAATGTCGAGGAAGTCCTGATATTGCGTGGAACGAAATGTAGGAATCTAAGAGAGCATTAATGAAAATGTCGAGGAAGTCCTGATACTGCGCGGAATGAAATGTAGGAATCTAAGAGAACATTAATGAAAATGTCGAGGAAGTCCTGATATTGCGCGGAATGAAATGTAAGATTAGCAATGTCTCATGAACATTACTATCTCATCAACATAATATTGTACAGAATTTGGTTTAGTTTGGCTGAATTGAATCTTAGTTAAGGAAAACGAAGTTGTGTATCTTTATGCATACTGATATGGCTGACTTTTGAAAAGCTTAAATATAATTAGATAAAACTGTAGTGTCCGCAACTTTGAGGCGTCAGGTCGAGGGTTCGCGCCCCATCATGGTCTGAGGTTAGCAAGGGCATGCACTCAGGGTAGCAATTACATCTGCCAAAACAAGTCCTTCGCAAGAAGGTGACCGTCCTAGCCCTTGGTTGAAAAAGGGAGTCCGTGACGTAAAACCGGAACTATAGAATTATGATACTTATTGCATGAATTAACTTACTGGAGATAGTGTTCTGAAAAGCACTCTCTTTTCCCAGTATTGCCTGTCAGGTTTGACAGGCGAATGAGAAACCTGTCAATGTGTCCAGCTACATATATGCCCATCAATCAGTAACTGCATTCATACTTCTTATTTGATCTGCTTTTAAAGAGACATCTTTGCATTTATGAAATGCTCTTCTTGTGTTAGTTCATCGTTACTATTAGAGAGTTATCAAATATTTGTTCAGACATATCAAACCTTCGTTAAGGTATTCATTGGTGTACTTGTATTGATGACCTCTGAATATCATTATCGCTACATTCATTCAATGTTAGTTTGACAACCTCAGATTTTCCTGCACAACCACTTTAACACATGCTGACTAGGAGACCGTTCGTAGTAGAATTTTATTGGGATTAGTTTTAGACCCAAGCTTTACCTTATATATGACTAGGGGATCGTTAATAGTAGAATTATATAGGGATTAGTTTCAGATCCAAGCTATACCTTATACTAGGGAACCGTTAGTAGTAGAATTTTATAGGGATTAGTTTTAGACCCAAGCTGTACCTTATATATGACGAGGGGACCTTTAGTAGTAGAATTTTATGCTGATTAGTTTTGAACCCAAGCTGTACCTTATACTAGGGGACCTTTAGTAGTGGAATTTTATAGGGATTAGTTTTAGACCCAAGCTGTACCTTATGTATGACTAGAGGACCGTTAGTAGTAGAATTTAATAGGGATTAGTTTTAGATCCAAGCTGTACCTAATTCTAGGGGACCGTTAGTAGCGGAATTTTATAGGGATTAGTTTTAGATCCAAGGTGTACCTTATACTAGGGGACCGTTAGTAGTAGAATTTTATTGGGATTAGTTTTAGACCCAAGCTTTACCTTATATATGACTAAAGGATCGTTAGTAGTAGAATTTTATAGGGATTAGTTTTAGATCCAAGCTGTACCTTATACTAGGGGACCGTTAGTAGTAGAATTTTATAGGGATTAGTTTTAGACCCAAGCTGTACCTTATATATGACGAGGGGACCTTTAGTAGTAGAATTTTATAGGGATTTGTTTTAGACCCAAGCTGTACCTTATACTAGGGGACTGTTAGTAGTGAAATTTTATAGGGATTAGTTTTAGACCCAAGCTGTACCTTATATATGACTATATAAACTTTATTTCCATTTCATTACAATGGGTATTCGTCAGCCAGGGCAAGCCCCAACCCCCCACTGTGATGTCCAACCACAGCAGTTCCTGCCAGTAAACAGCTTAAACTCTCGGTCTTGGACGGGGACCGATCTTTCGACCTCGTGAATGCGAAGCCAGCGCGTTACCACTGTACTAGCCAGCAGGCTAGAGGACCGTTAGTAGTAGAATTTTATAGGGATTAGTTTTAGAGCCAAGCTGTACCTTATTCTAGGGGACCGTTAGTAGTAGAATTTTATTGGGATTAGTTTTAGACCTAAGCTGTACCTTATATATGACTAGGGACCTTTAGTAGAAGAATTTTATAGGGATTAGTTTTAAACCCAAGCTGTGCCTTTTATATGACTAGGGGATCGTTAGTAGTTAAATTTTATAGGGATTAGTTTTAGACCCAAGCTGTAACTTATACTAGGGGACCGTTAGTAGTAGAATTTTATAGGGATTAGCTTTAAACCAAGCTGTAACTTATACTAGGGGACCGTTAGTGGTAGAATTTTATAGGGATTAGTTTTAGACCCAAGCCGTACTTTATATATGACTAGGGGACCTTTAGAAGTAGAATTTTATAGGGATTAGTTATAGACCTAAGCTACACCTTATACTAGGGGAACGTTAGTAGTAGAATTTGATAGGGATTAGCTTTAGACCCATGCTGTACCTAATATATGATGTTACTGATCTGCTAAATTCTGTTAATGCATTTTATATTTTTTTTATGAGTGTGACACTGGGACAAGTAAAAGAAGTGCCCTTATCAATAAAGGCCAGGGCACAAAGAAACCATTAAGACTAAGGGAAAGAAAAAGGTTAATGACAAGGTAGAGATGAGGTAATGATACACAAAGGAAAAGGACAGACTGAAATAATAGTCAAAGGAGTTTTCCTACGGAGCTTCAAACTATGACCTATAGTTCTAAGTGCCAGCCATATCAAAATATCGATCCCTATCCACTCTGTCATAACCATGCAGGAATTTAAAAACCGTTACCATATCCCTACTAACTCTTCTAACTTCGAGTGATGGTAAGTCTAATTTTATCAGCCTCTCCTCATATCTGAGACTGCGTATTTCTGGCACCAGTTTCGTGGTATGTCTCTGAACCTTTTCCAGCTTTACTACGTGCTTTTTCAAGCTGGAATTTTTAAATTCCTTCAAGCTTTGGCCTCACAGAGGTTACATAAATATTACTGAACATTTTCTTGTCCAGGTGCCTAAGGGCTACCCTTACATTTGCTAAGAAAGCATATGTTGCCTTACTATGCCATTTATATACATTTCTGGAGACAAATCTGCCAGTATGTTTACTCCTAGATCCCCTCTTATTCTCTGTCTTTTGGAGTTTTGCTCCTGCCATTTGGTAGTCAATCTTGGGCCTTCTTGCACTTGTACCCAATCTCATTACCTTACATTTAGAAGTATGAAATTTCGTCTCTTACTTTCTTCATAATCTTTGCATCATCTGCAAACATATTCAAGTATGGATTTATAGACTCTGGTAGGTTATTAACATATACAAGGAACACTAGTGGCTTTAAAACTGAAACCTGTGAAAATCCACTACAAACTCTTCTCCATTCGGACACTGAGTGTCTTACTCTAACCATATGTTCTCTTCCTTCTATGGAAGTTTTTTTTATCTATTCCAAGACATTTTCATCTATTCTCGCCATTGCTTGTAGCTTCTTAATAATTCTCTCATGTGGAGACCATATCAAATGCCTTCTGGAAGTCTAGGAATATGCAATCCGCCTAGCCCTCTCTTTCCTGTAAGATTCGGCTAACCTCATCATAAAATTCTAATAAGTTTGTTACTGTTAATATAACCCTGAAGCCATGTTTGCTCACAGACAAAAAGTTGAAAGATTCCAAGTGAAGAGAGGTGTGTTTTTTTTTTTTTTTTTTTTTAGTAGTTTCTCCATAACTTTGCAAACTATGCTGGTCAAGCAAACAGATCTATAGCTTAGAGCTGCATCCCACCTT
This sequence comes from Halocaridina rubra, assembly GCA_037179515.1. Classification (NCBI taxonomy): domain Eukaryota; kingdom Metazoa; phylum Arthropoda; class Malacostraca; order Decapoda; family Atyidae; genus Halocaridina; species Halocaridina rubra. The sequence continues at coordinate 29,617 of JAXCGZ010005705.1, read as the reverse complement.
CCCTTTTTAAAGACAGGTACCACGTTCGCTTGTTTCCAGCATCTTGGAATATCCCCTGATTCCAGCGATTTTTCATATATGATACTTGGTGCCACTGATATTGATTTATCGCATTTCTAAAGGACATAAGAGGATACATCATCAGGACCTGTAGCTTCATGGACATCTGTCTCCATCAGCGCCTTGCATACCTCTATAGCTGAAAAGATGATGTTCTCTAATACCAGCTCATGAGCTCCTATCTCTGCGATCTGAGGGGGTGGGATATTTTCTGCTGTAAATACTGACTGAAACTACTCATTCAATTATTTGCAGATCTCTTCATCTGTCTCAGTGATGCTTCCATCCACTCTCTTTAGCTTTAAACCCTGCTCTTTGAACCTTCAGTTTCCTCTGATAAAGCTGCGGAAAAGTTTGGGATATTCTTTAGCCTTCATGGTGATATCCCTTTCATAGTCTCTCTCTGCCTCTCTTCTTTTACTTAGGTAATCATTTCTTGCTCTTTTATAAGTTTGCCAGGCATTTATGCTTTTCTCCTCCTATACCTTTTCCAGCATTTGCCTTCCACTTCTTAGCTCTCTTACACTCACTATTGAACCATTTCTCTCTGGCATGAATAACTCCTATTTTGGTATAAGGAGTGCAATAATCTATTATCTTCCTATTTTTCCTAACAAAAGATGTCATACATATCTTGTACAGATTTGTTGTTAACTAAGGTCCTACAGTCAATAACTGCAAAAAGATAATTAATACTGATGTAATCTCCTTTTGGATTGTTTCTCATCATGTCCTCAGTGCCTCTACTTTCAAGAGAACATCTTTGATGATATACTCCATCAACAACAAACAGTGGCCACTCTCTCCATTTGGTGGTTCATACTCATTTCTTTTTTCAATATCCATCACATTATCTGTGAATATTAGATGAAGCAGTGATGGCTCATCCCCAACCTTGGCCCTTGTTGGTTCCAGTACATGTTGGTGTATTAAATTCCCTTGTGCGCAATCTAAGATTCTTGCCCCAAGTGAGTCCTCCCCACTGTGTGGGTCAAGATTTATCCAATATATCTCTCAATGATTAAAATCTCCCATAATCAAAATCCTACATTTTCTCTCCCGTGCATTGTTAACAACTGAGCTTATGACTTCAATAGTACCTACATGACTTTCCACATAAACTTCTAGCCTATGTTGGTTTCTTGGTGGGTTATATACAACAGTTACTATAATGCTATCTAACCCAGTATTTATGCGAGCAACAAGAAATTCATTGAACTCTCTTTCTATATTAATGTTTATTTCTTCAACCTGAAATCTTTCGCTGACGAGCAGTGCTATCCCTCCACCAGTTCTTTCAGATTTTTCAACCCTTAATATTTTGAAGCCCTTAGGAAAAGCTGTAATACTGTTTATGTCCTCACTTAACTTAGTCTTTGTGTCCGCTACTATTTCTGCCTTACTGTTGAGAATCCTATAATTTAATTCTACTGCCTTACTAACTCTTCCATCAGCATTTGTGTACAGCAATCTTAATAAGACCGCATCCCCTGATCGTCTATCAATATCTTCTTTATCTCCCACTTGGCTGGAAGAACTCTGAAATAAAAATTGTTCCTCTCTTCTTCATTTCTTCCCTCAATTAACCGTCTAGCTTCTTGCAACAAGTTTTTTTTTTATCCTTTTCGTCTCGTTTTGTGCTTTGTTATGATCTAATAAACACTGTTTTGAATTCATAAGGTCTTTTAGGTTTTTTCCTTATCAGTATTTCTCTATATGTGTCCCCTCTCTCGAAGGTGCATTACCTAGAATATTTACCAAGTTGGTGAATATTTAAAATATTCTCCTGACCACATACTACTCCAAGCTTCCTTATATGGTCTAAAACCCAAGCTTTATTTTGATCAAGTCTTCTCTGCCATGTTGACTCCTAGGATTCACTTATGCCTGAGATTACCACTGTCTTCTCTTTATCAAGTGCCTGTTTAATCATTGGATTAGCCCTTTCAATCAAAATATCTTTCATTTTTTTCTCTTTCTGTTTCTTTATAGTCAACTGTTTGTACATTTTCCAGTGTCATCAGCCTCACAGCCTCTTTTACTGAAACATTCCCCTTTACTGCATCTGCAAAGGAAGTTTTCATGGGATCATGTTCCATATTCAGGTACTGAAACTCTTTTCTAAACTGTTCAATGTTTTCCTTTATCTGGACATTCCAAGCTGCAATCTCGTCTCTCTCAGAAGAGAGCATTGAACTAACATTTCATTAATTCAGATTGTCATTCAATTGTTTGTTGTTATCTTCTTTGTTATGCATAACTTTTGTGCTGATTAATTCGTGCCCTTTGCATTGCGTTATTGTTTTGTTGTGTTTACTCAGGTAGAACACGCCATATCAGACATCTAAGTTTGAGTAATAAAACCTCCACTTTTCTCACAATTTTTAATGGCATTCTCCTCACCCATCTTTCTCAAGTATGGAACAGATGGCGACGAGGTACAAAGGACCAATGCAGTAGCAAAAGGAACTTCTGGTTTGCAGTATTTAAGTGAATTTTTTTGCAGTTTTGAGGTAGCCGGTAAATTGGGTAAGCTTCCTGACTTCCGAGAATTTCGTTCCCGTGGCCGCCCTCCATAGGCTGTTTTGATCAAGTTTTGCAGTTAGCATTGGAGCCTTCATAGATGCCGTATTATAACTGTGTTTAAGCCTAATGCTGACGATTTTTCAAGATTTGAAAGCTATAGTGATTATTTTTCAAGGTGTACCCTAGACTGATGATAGCCTATGGTAGGCCAATTGTGTTTTCCGGTAACCTTGTTTCCAGTGTTTTGTGTACGGTAGCCTTGATTGATCATAGCCTACCGTAGGCCTATGGTGCTTAACCCCAGTGCTTTGAGGAGTGGAGTAAAACAAATTGCATATAGGCCTAGCCTAGTACTATGATGTTTAGCTTATGTTGTCAGTGCTATAATATTTAGCCTATTCTGTCTGTGCCATGATTGCATGTTGTGTATTTTGAGATTATTACCAGTTAACCCAGTGACTTAGCCTATAATCATGCCTCAAGAAAATGAAAATAAGGCTAACCGCAGAGTGGACATTGATCATTTTAATCCTTCAGAAATTTCTTTTGAATTGTGGTTAAGTTTGTTGGAAGCAAATTTTTTAAATTTAGAAATAACTGGGGCAAATAGTAAAAAAAAATTACTTCTGGTTTCTATTGGTACTGAAGTTTATGCTATTTTAGGAAACATTTGTGCCCCAGATTTACCACATACTAAGTCGTATGAAGATTTATGCAAATTACTTAAGGCACATTATGATGTAAAGCCTAGTTATCATAGAAGTTTATTGGCTTTTCAACAAAGGAGGAAAAAAGGAGGTGAGACATTAAAAGATTTGTATGCAGACCTGAAGTGTCTAGCCAAAGACTGTGATTTTGGTAGCAACTTTGATTCTCGTGTGCGGGATCAGTTGTTTATGGCTCTTGAAAATGAGGTTTATTTTTCAAATCTGGTTGCTGAAAATTTAAATATGAAGGTTATGTCTTCTATTCAAATAGTTGAGAGAGTATTGAATTTTGAACAAGCTTATGTTTCTGAAAAGTCTGGTGTTATTCAAAAGGTTAAAACCCCAACCAATGGTTTCATGAGTAAGTCAGTTTCTTGTAAACACTGTGGTTGCAAAATGTCGCTTTAAGAATTTAACATGTAATTTATGTGGTAAGAAAGGACATTTAAAACAAGTTTGTTGGAAGGCTTCAAAAGATGTCAAAGGTAATGTGAAGCCAAAGCCAGTATAAGAAAGTTTTGATAAGGCTTTTGAGAAAAAACATAAGGTTAAAGTTAAAGCAGTAGACAAGGTAGCATTTTCCAGTGATACTGATGAAGAAAGACTGTTGTCAGTAAAAAATGTCAATGCTATTGGTAAAGATGAAGTGAATATTTTGGTTAATGGTAAGTTTGCACCTTTAGAGGTGGATACTGGTGCTGCTGTGAGTACCTTGACTAAAGATTGGGCTCATAATTTGGGATTGTCCATTGTAGATTGTAATAAAATGTTAAATGCTTATGATGATCTCAAAATAAATGTTTTGGGTAAAGTTGGAGTGGATGTTTACTATAATTCTCTGCAAGTGAAACAGACATTTTATCTTGTCATAATTCTAACTTATGTGGTAAAGATTTGATGCCAAAAATAGGTATTTATTTGTCTGGTATTAATGATTCTTCTAAAATTAATTTAGTCAATGGTTCTGTGGTAGAATTGTTGAATGACTATAAAGTTAATCCTAATAAACCCATTTCAGATATTACAGCTCACATTCATGTTAAGAGTGATGTAGTTCCAAAATTCAGAAAACACAGATCAGTTCCATTTCACTATAAACCTTTAGTTGAAGATGCTTTAAATAAACTGATTGTAGATGATATAATTGAGCCTGTTAACCATAGTGAGTGGGCTGCCCCCATTGTTACTGTGTTGAAATCGGATAAGGAGTCTGTACGTATCTGTGGAGATTTTAAAGAATTTAATAAATGTATATCATGTGACCAATATCCATTGCCTAAAACAGATGAGTTGCTAGCATCTATTGGTAAGGGAAAGATTTTTTCTACTATTGATTTAATAAATGCATATTTACAGATTTCTGTGAGTGAAGAAAGCCAAAAGTATTTAGTAGTAAATACACATAAAGGTTTGTTTAAGTACAAAAGATTACCTTTTGGTCTTTCTTCTTCACCAGCTATATTTCAGAGATTTATTGCTAACCTGTTGAAAGATGTAGAGGGAGTTGATGCTTTTTTAGATGACATTATTGTAAGTGGTGAATCTGAAGAGCAGCATGATCTTAGGTTTATTAAAGTTTTAAAAATATTGCAAGAGCATAATGTTCAGATTAACAAGAAAAAATGTGCTGTTAAGGTTTCTTCTTTAGAATATCTTGGATTTTGTATCTCAGGTGAAGGAATCAAACCTTCCCCTAAGAAGGTCTAAGCTATTATAGATTCTCCACCCCCTACTTCTGTTGCAGAATGCAATCTTTTATTGAAATGTTGACATATTATTGTAAATTCATTAAGAATTTTTCTTCCAAGCTGGCCCCCTTGTATGAATTGCTAACAAAGAATAAAGTTTTTAAATGGTCTGAACTTGAAAACAAAGCTTTTGAAATTGTAAAATCCGCTTTATCAAAAGGTCCCCTTTGGGCTAATTATGATGGTAATAGTCCACTAGTTGTTGAAGTGGATGCGTCTCCTATTGGTGTAGGATGTATTGTTGCAAAAAACTGATGGAAGAGAATTACCAGTTTATTTTGCTAGTAAAAAACTGACATCAGCTAAACAGAACTATGCTCAAATTGACCGAGAAGGACTTGCCTTAGTTTTTGGGTTGAATCGCTTTAGATATTTTTTACTTGGAAGACAATTTGAAGCAAGGACCGACCATAAACCACTCTTAGGTTTATTTGGCAAAGGGCGTCATATTCCTACTAATGCCAATGCTCGTATTCAGCGTGGGGCACTGTTTCTCTCTCAATATGATTTTGAGCTTACTTACAAAGTGGGTAAAGAAAATGTTGTGGCTGATGCCCTTAGCAGGTTGCCTATTGATGATGATCATAAATCCATGACTCCAAATGAATACATTAAGTTAGTTGGAGCTTTAGATTTTGAAGATATTTCTTTTTCAAAAATCAGAAATTGTACTCAGAAAGATGAGGTTTTGGGTCAACTCATGCATAAGATAAGATTTGGTTGGTCTACAAATGATTTGAGATTACATGAATATAGTTCTGTTAAGTCTGATCTTAGTTTATATGACAATGTAATTTTGTACAGAAACAGAATTGTAATACCTACCAGCTTAAGATGTAAAATACTTGAGCACTTACATAGTGGTCATAATGGAATAATTGTGATGAAAGCAGAAGCTAGGAATTGGGTTTGGTGGCCTAATATTGACCAAGATATTTCTGAAATTACAAAGAATTGTCCAGTTTGCTTTAAAAATTTTCAACCAAACCAAGCTCCTGTGTTGTCATGGTCTACCCCTGATAAGGCATGGTCAAGACTTCACATTGACTATGCTGGACCCATAAATAACAAATATTTTCTTGTAATTGTAGATGTATATTCTAAGTTTCTAGATGTTCAAGTTACTAGTTCAATGACTTCAAGTGTTACCATGGAATTGCTTAGAAAAACATTTTCTAATTTTGGTATTCCAGACATTGTTGTCTATGATAATGCTCCATATTTTGTGTCCGAGGAGATTAAAGCTTTTTATAAGAAAAATGGTATTCAACATTTAACTCCTGCCCCATACAATCCATCATCTAATGGGTTGGCGGAAAGAGCAGTTCGAACTTTAAAAGAGGGCTTAAATAGATTCAACAGTGGATCGTTGAATACTAGAATCTGTAGATTTTTGTACAATTATAGAAAGAGTATGCATAGTGGTAAAGGTAAATCACCAGCAGAGTTACTATTTGGAAGATGTTTTAAAACAACTTTAGTATCTGTAAAATGTTCCCCTAACAAAGACAGAGACCTGGAAAAATTGTCAAAGAAAGTTTTCTCTGAAGGGACAAATATGTACAATGTTGGTGATGCAGTTTTTGCTAAAAATTTTGGGAAGGGAGAGACTTGGATTGAAGGTAAAATTATTGAAGTGCTTGGTGTAAGAAATTATTTGGTGCAAGTTCATGATTTTGGTAATATATCATGGAAGAGGCATCATGATCAGCTTATGCCTAGATTTACTGGTACTTGTATTAAGACACCTAGAGAGTCTCCAATGCCCTTAGTTTCTTCGAATGCAAGTAATTATTCCTATGCCTCTAGTTCCACTAATGATGTTGAAGTATCTTCACAAAAGTATGATGTTTCAGTTCAACCTGATAGTAATTGCATTGAGTCTGAAGACATAGTCTCAGAAACTGAAAGGTGTGGTGTGAATGATAAACAGATTGTATCACCATCTCCAGAATTACGAAGATCAAAGAGAATTATTAAGCCGCCAGAAAACTTAAATTTGTAATGTCTTTTGTTGCCATAATATATTGATATTTCTGTATGATGATTTTTGTATGTTGATATTTTTCTGATCCA
>JAXCGZ010005705.1:12500-17500 GCA_037179515.1 Halocaridina rubra | reverse complement strand
TTAATTACACTTGTTTTTAATTTTTTACATTCAAAAATCGGTTTTGCAAATTTGTCATATCATGACGGAACAAAGAGAATAATAACGAAAATGGAACTGGACTCTAGTACGTCTGTGCATATTATGTTAGCTGCTGTCGTGCTGCAGACTTCGTTTGTAAAATCAAATACTTGTCCAGTCGGACATTGTGAGAGAATGGGTTCTCCACCGACCAAACATGTAAGATATTTGTTGCCTGTTGCATCAAATGGATCATCGACATACCGAGCATCACAGCGACACTGACTCACTCTCGCATCATTGAATGGCAAACATATACCATTCCCTCCTGCTCCTGCATTTTCGCACACCTGAAAAGAAGTATTTTAATATTTGTCACTGTATATAGCGTGTTTTTGTGCCTTCTTGAGAAATTTCTTTCTTTTGAAAGCAATGCAAGATATCAATTAACAAGAAAATTTAGAACAGTGATAACTTGTCCTATTTTGGATGTCCAGAGAATTAAATGACTATAGACTCTATTCTTTAACTTTCTCCATCTCCATCTTCAGAGTTCCGGGTCCTCCTTGCAATAAAATCTGAAGACTGAGTACACTACGGCTTAAAATAACAAACATATTAATATGATAAGAAGCAGATTTCGTAATGATGCAACATCATGCATCCTATTTTACCACGCACTTTTATGTCCCAGTGTCTGATCGCATTCTTTTGCTACAGGGCTACAGCCACAGCAGGCGCAACAAGTGGGGAGGTAGCGTGAAGCTATGAACGGTGAGATCAACGTCATCATGATGCCTGTCCAAATAGGAAGTGTCAACGTCTCCAATAATTTGTTCAATCGACATGATGAAAATGATTAATATAGCTAGGGATGTCGCTAGGCAGTGTGTGTCATTTTGGAATATACTGCATCGCATAGCATCAAGTGAGGAGGGTAAGTGGAGCAACATACCTCCCCGCTCATCCAGTGTAGCCACCAACATATAATTTAATGAGTTTCATCAAGTCACGTCATCCCTCCCCGCTCAAGCCTCCCCACTCGTCGCGTTTGGTGTGGCCGTAGCCTAAGGGATTTTGAAATGCAAAAACTTCTGGCGGGGCTTGACTCTGAGGCTAAATCACATCGAAATCAAGGGAGGAAGGAGTGAGATAGATTACATTTAATAAGAAATGAATTAAAACATTTTCAATTATTTATTATTTTTGCTTCATTTATACTATATTCGCCACAATCAAATGTTTGATCATGACATGAGACTTCAGTGAAATGGTTGAAATGTAGAACATCTGCTTAGGACTGGCAAGGGAAAATAAAGTGAGAATAAGAACTATTACGATATGTTTTTATGATGAAGAAACTCCTGTAAACTATACATAGTTTTTTTTACCTGGCGTGAACCACAAGAGATTTCGTATGCCGTATTCCCCGCCGATGCACAAAAGGGGTACCTTCCACAATCAAGGCAGCTTTTTGCACCAGGTGAAGTGCATTGGAATGGAATCTGAGATGATTGCCTCAGATCTAAACCACTTGAAGCTTCGAACCTGTAATAAAAGAAAACATTATTTTTTTTGCACCAGGTGAAGTGCACTGGAAAGGAATCTGAGACGATTGCCTCAGATCTAAACCACTTGAAGCTTCGAACCTATAATAATAAAAAAAAAACATTATTTTACTCTATATATCGTAAATGTAAGACTTACATACAGTTTTACAATATAAATAATGTCTAAGTATCCTTGACAGTGGTGAAAGAATCGTGAAACTAATTAAATGGTTTGGTCTTAAAGAAGCCATTAGCTTAAAACGAACCTCCATTAGACCTTAGTTAATATTGCGCAAAAGCATTCTAAAAACGCAAAGCCCCTGAATCCTGATCCCAAAACCTTAGTTAATATTGCGCAAAAACTTTCTAAAAGCGCAAAGCCCCTGAACCCTGAACCCTGAAGCTACTGCTTTAAAGTAAACTAGATTTTTGTACACTGATATAAGATTTTTTTTTTCTTACGAAGTCAAATGGTTTATTGCTTTATTACATCTCTGGTAAGGCCAATGAAACTTAAACCTAAAACCTAACTTCTGTAATCAGTAAACAGACATTATATTTTACAGTTATGTAAACTAGATTAGCTTTCCATATTTATTAATAACCGTGTTATACAAACTGGTCTCTACTAGTTTGGCATTTCCATTAAATAACAATACTGTTTACCTTGCAATTACATTAGAGGTAATATTGCTGGATCCGCTTTCTGCCTTTGTTTGCCCCAAAACCTGTAATGGTGAGAATAAGAATGAGGCATTATGTAGAATGAATATAGTAACGATAACATTCTTCTTAACAGTTAAATGCAATAGTACCAGTGGTAGTAGTAGTAGTAGTAGTAGTAGTAGTAGTAGTAGTAGTAGTAGTAGTAGTAGTAGTAGTAGTAGTAGTAGTAGTAGTAGTAGTAGTAGTAGTGGTAGTAGTAGTAGCATCTCCTCCACCTCGCTTCATTTACTTCTTTGTAACATACTATCAGGTATTTATGGTCCCTATATTATGAAACACAGAATTTGACTTTAAAACACCAAAGTTTTTGGGTCTACCGTGGGACGTTAGGAAAGGCATCCAGGCTTAGTTCACCAGCTCCACCCTATCTGTCTCTAACTCCATTCGAGTAGGGGTAAATAGGGACACATAAAACCACAAACAAAATTCTTTTTAAGAAACCACATTTTAGAAATTCATTTGTTTGGGTATTTAAAATATAATAAGCAAGAGACTCTTACCATGAGAGAAAGAAGAAGAATTATTGGGCGTGTGGCTTCCATGTTGAATGCTTTTGCACTTGCTGTGAAAAGGCAATGAAAATATAATTATTATTTATTATTATTATTATTATTATTATTATTATTATTATTATTATTATTATTATTATTATTATTATTATTATTATTATTATTATTATTATTATTATTATTATCAGTTATTATTATTATTAGTATTAGTATTATTATTATTATTATTATTATTATTATTATTATTATTATTATTATTATTATTATTATTATTATTATTATTAATTTTCTAGCAAACTTAACCGTGCAGGGATGTTCTCCAAATCCCGAGTGACTTGAAAGTGAATCTGTCTTCTCCTTATATACATATTTTCTAAGTCGATTTTGTTCTTGCAAATTAATGTGGTATTTCAGTACCTTTCAATGATGATCATTACAGATAATGATGTTTATTATGAAAATAGGGTGATTAAAATCTCATTAGACGTCCATTCGAAACGAGAGACCTTGTAATGATAAAAAAAAAAAAAAAAAAATTGGTTTTGCTTTCAGAGTGAGTATCCTGATTTACCTAATTGTATACACCTAATTGTGCTTACGGATAAGAGCCTTAGGCTCTTAGCTCCCCGTTTCCTGATCGGTTTATTTTTCTGTTGACACGTATCATACCTGTTCTAAGTGTGTGTGAAATTCCTAATTGTGATTACTGATTGTGCTTCCGGGAAAGAGCCCTATGCTCGTAACGACCCGTCTGGTGGTCGGTTCCATTTTTGTACTCAATGATACTTATCATACTTGTCCTTAAAACTATGGATTGAGTTAACATTAACTACCTCCTCGCTTAGCGAATTCCAATCATCAACTATTCTTACGCTAAAAAAAGAATACTTTCTTACATTCTGCAAAAAAAAAAAAAAAAAAAAAAGTTTTCTTACGAAGCATCAAAGTATGACCTCTAGTCCAAGGGCCAACCTTGTAGCAAATACCTTCTGAAAATCTAAGAATATGCAGTGTGCCCAGCCCTCTCATTCTTGTAAGAAATGGCTTACCTCATCATATAATCCTTGTAAGTCTGTTACTGTTGATCTACCTTCTCTGAGGCCGTGTTGTCTCACTGACAAAAATAGTTGGAGTCCAAATGAAGAGAGATATGTTTCCTTAGTAGTTTCTCCATAACTTTCACTAACTATGCTGGTCAAGGAATCAGGCCTATCTTTAAGAGCTGTGCCTCTCCTTCCCTTTTTGAAGATTGGATCCAATGTTCGCTTGCTTTCATCATCTTGGAATCTCCCCAGATTCCAGTGACTTTTCAAATATGATGCATAGTGCCGCAGATATTGGTTTAGCACATATTCTAAATATGTTAGGGAATATGTCATTAGGCCATATAGCTTAATGGGCATCTAACTCCATCAACGCTTTGCATACCTCTGTAGCTGAAAAGATGATGTTCTCTAATCCTGGCCCAATATAAAGGGGCAGCATAAAGGGGGTGGAGTATTTTCTACTCTAAATACTTACTGAAACTTCTTGTTCAATTTTTCGAAATCTCATCATCTGTCTCAATAATGGTCCCATCTTTCCTCTTTAACTTTGATTCTTGATCTTTGACCCTCAGTTTTCCTCTGACAAATCTGTGGAAAAGTTTGGGATTTTCTTTAGCCTTCCTGGTAATATCCCTCTCATAATCCCTCTCTGCCTCTCTTCTTTTACTTAGGTCATAATTTCTTGCTCATTTGAAAGTTTGCCAGGCATTTATCCTTTTTCTTTCCCTATACCTATGCCATCATTTGTCTCTCCACTCCTTAGCTCTCTTACACTCATTACTGGACCATTTTTTCTGTAATTAACAGCTTCTACTTTGGTAAATGGTATGCAACAACTAATTATCTTCTCATATTATATATATATATATATATATATATATATATATATATATATATATATATATATATATATATATATATATATATATATATATATATATATATATATATTTTTTTTTTTTTTTTTTTTTTTTTTTCCGGTTTTACGTCACGGACGTGTCCCTTATCAACCAAGGGCTAGGACGGTTGCCTTCTTGCGAAGGACTTGTTTTGGCAAATGTAATCCTTACGCTGAGTGCATGCCTTTGCTAACCTCAGACCGTGACGGGGCGCGAACCCTCGACCTGACGCCTCAGAGTCGGAGACGCTACCGACTGAGCCACGGCGAC
>JAXCGZ010005705.1:0-2500 GCA_037179515.1 Halocaridina rubra | reverse complement strand
TGTCTTCCCTCACTGGAGTATCTATCCATATGCATTTACTGTCCATCATATTTATCCACTATTTGTTATCTATTAACTTTACAACCTTTAGTCTTATAAAACTGAACTAGACGATCTAGATTTGTCCAATTAGACGATCTAGATTTGTCCAATAAATATATTCTATTTTTCGTTTTTTAATTTCAGACTCCAGGCTTTCAGACACTTCCACCAGCCTGCACGTCATACTACGCTTGTCTCCAGGATCCTAGCAATCCATCGCAACTCACCCCATATGGCCCATACACATGTCCCAATGCAGGTGACGTTTTTACTGGGTCTGTATGTGTTGCTGAAAGTGATTTACTGACTGGCATTGAGCCATACATGTGCACAGGTACTGAAACTGGGGCATTTTTGGACACTGTCGAGTGCAATGCATTCCACATCTGCATGGGTAAGTTATGAATATTTTATCATACGTGATATCAGTAAAGTAATACTCTGCGCTACTTATGAGATGAGTATAAAAAGTAAGCTTGACAACATATTTCAGTAAGTTATAATTATATAAAAAAGAACAAATGTATATCTCTCCCTAGGTACTATCGAAATTGGTGTAAAGCAGTGCTGTCCTCCTGGCATGAGATTTGACGGTTCACTAATGAATTGTGTAGATGCTGCAAATGTTCCAGATTCAGACTGTCCCAGTGTGGATTGCATTGACCCCGCATTACTCAGCTATAATTGTACAGGTAAAGAATTTTTATCCTATTATATTTAATTATTATACACTGAAGGATCAGTGTAACCAAGTGGATAAAATACTCAACAAGGGGGTTGACAGACCTGCGATCGAGCTCACCGTGGGATGATAAGAAGGGCATCTGGTCTGAATTCCCCAATTACACTGTCTGTGCCCACTCACATAATGGGACTAATAGTCACACATAAAACGATTATCATTAGAATTAGAATTCTTCGGGGTACTGGGCTGCATTATATTTACCTGTGTTCAAGGTAAAGAGCATTATACTTATAGCTTTTGTCTTCTGATCAGTGCTTTGTACAGGTATTTTAACGCTGTCGCGTTGAATGGTTGTCAAAAGGTGAGGAGGCATTAGTAGAATGAATTATTAGCCTGTTGAATGTACGTTTCAAGAAAGGAAGGGTCCAAGTTGATTGGAGGAGTGCATGTGTAGGTCCACATTACAAAGAGAAAGGAGATAAATATGAGTGTAGTAGTTTTAGAGGAATTAGTTTGCTGAGTGTAGTTGGTAAGATATATGGAAAAGTATTAATAGAGAAAATTAGGAAAGGTACTGAGAAATTTATTTGGGAAGAACAGTGTGGGTTCAGGAGAGGAAGAAGATGTGTAGATCAGGTGCTTGTGGTAAAACAGGCGTGTTAGAAGTTCTTGGAGAAAGGTTGGGATACTTTTGGGGCTTTTATGAGCTTAGAGAAAGTGTATGACAGGGTTGATAGAGAGGAGTTTTGAGGTGTATTGCGACTGTGTGTAATAAGTGGAAGTTTGCTAAAAGGGATGAAGAGTTTTTACATGAATAGTAGAGCATGTGTGAGAGTCGGGAATAGTATGAGTGATTGATATGAGGTGAATGTAGGTTTACATCAAGGTTGTGTAATATTTCCATGGTTGTTCAGTTTGTATATGGATGGAGTGGTAAGAGTATTAGACAGGGGTTTGGAACTATTGGTTGAGAATGGAAGGTTGTGGAAATTGAATCAGTTACTATATGCAGGTTATACTGAAGTGGTTGCTGATACTGCAAATGAACTGAATCATTTAGTGACTGAATTTCTTAGGGTATGTGAAAGAAGAAGGTTGAAAGTGAGATGCACGGGGAGTGTTAATGTTGGCAGATTGAATGTAGGAGTGAATGGGGAGTTGCTAGAAGAATTGAGAGCTTTAAGTATCTGGGATCGCATGTATCAAGGAGTGGACGAGTGCATACATAGGTATCATAGAGTGAAGGAAGCAAGTAAATGTTTAGATGGGTTGAAAAGTGTAATGAGAAGTATATATTTGGAAATTATTGCAGAGAGAAGGATATATATGATTGTGCCGACAGCATTGTATAGAAAATAGACTTGGAACGCAAGATAGGATGAAAGGAACAAGTTGAATGTAATCGAGATGAGGTGTTTGGGAAGTATGATTGGTCTATTTAGAATAGATAGAGTAAGATATTTGGATGTCAGGCAAAGAACAGGTAATTTAAAGGAAGTTGTCAGATTGGTTAGAGCAGAGAGTGTTGAGTTGGTTTGGACACATGGAAAGGATGACTGATAAATGAACAGTGAAGAGAGGGTGGCATGCAGAAGTAATTTGATTCAAGTCAAAGGGAAGAACTAGAATGAGATGGATGGATGGCATGACGAGAACACTGAATGCACGTGGAATGGCAGTGGAGCAGGGAAGAGATAGTGCAGGAGATAGGAATGAGTGGAGGAAAATTGAGAAGGTGACCAGTTTAGGTCACGAAATTAATAAGTACTTTAT
>JAXCGZ010005704.1:170000-190000 GCA_037179515.1 Halocaridina rubra | reverse complement strand
GGGTTCTCTTCATTTAGTAATCCTTCAAAATAAGTTCACCATCTGCTTTTTATTTCATCCTCTTCTGCTAGAACTTCTCCCTAGTTATCCTTTATTTGTCTTACTTGGGTCAAGTCCTTGGTTGCAGCATCTCGGGCCTTGGCAATTAGCCATATTTTCTTCTCTCCTTCTGGTGTTTCCAGCTCTTCATAGACTTCATTCAATTTCTCTGCCTTTGCTTTTGCTACTGCTCTCCTTGCCTCCTTCTTTGCCTGCTTGTACTCTTCTTTATCCTGCTCCAGGCCTGATAAATCTGCCTTTTTCTTAGCTTCTTTCTTGTTCTTCACCCATTCTTGCACTTCCTCATTCCACCACCATGACTCTTTATCATTTGGGAGTTTCCTTCATGATGACTTTCCAAGTACCTCCTTACCAACCCTCAAAATCACCTTACTATTCTCTGTCCACCATTCTTGTACATCTTCATGCAACCTTATCGCTTCCAACACTCTTCAATTAAACATAGCTCTCAGCTCTGCATCTTTCAATCTCCACCACTTTATCTTTGGGTCCATCCTCAGCTTCTTACTTTTCCTACATTTCCTGAGTCTGCAATCAGTTACTACTAGCCTATGTTGCACTGCTACACTCTCCCCATTTATTACTTTACAGCTGCTAATCTCCTTCAGATGGTCTCTCCTACACAATAATAAATCTATCTGGCTCTCCCTTCCACCACTACTGTATGTAATCAATCTGTTTTCCTTTTTCTCAAAGAATGTGTTGACCAATGCCAGATCAAATGCCACTGCAAAATCAATCACTCTCTCTCCCCCCTCATTTCTCTCACCCACCCCCCAGCCCCCATGAACTCTACCTATTCCAGCCCTCCAAATTCCCAAGTGGCCATTTAGATCTCCTCCCAAAATTACCCTCTCCCTTATAGGAATTGTTCTAAGCTACTGGTCCATCTCCTCCCAAAATGCATCCTTCACCTCCACTGTACAACCAGTTTGTGGGGCATAGGCACATATCACATTGACTACCGTTTCTCCGAGTCCCAGCTTTAAACTCATAATTCTGTCACTTTCTATTCACACCAAGTAAGCTTTCCTTCAGGTCTTTGGATAGTATTATTCCTACACCATTCCTACCTTCCTCATTTGCTCAACTATAGAACAATTTGCAACCCTCACTCAGGTCCCTCGCCTTATTTCCTTTCCACCTGGTCTCCTGCACACACAGCACTCTAATTCTCCTCCTCTCCATCAGGTCCACCAATTCTAACCCCTTCCCAGTTATCGTTCCCACATTAAGAGTGCCCACCCGCAGCACCACCTCTGACACTCTCCCTCGAGCTTGCCTCTTTAACCCAGCCTGCCCATGACTGGGTAGCACTTGCTGTCTTTCCGGAGGGGTCAGGCAAAGCCCCAACGTGTTGCCTAAGGGGAACGCCCTAGTATGGTGATTATTCTCGTTATCTGTACTGGCCATATTTTGGTTTTGGCAAAATTTTTATGGCCGGATGCCTTTCCTGACGCCAACCCTCCCCATCTACCCGGGCTTGGAACCGGCACCAAGTTGAGGCTGGCTTGCCCCCCTCAGTGGCTGGGTAGATGTCTGATCATTTGTTTTTGGTTGCAGCAAAAGTGGTAGTCGCAAAAGAGTGGGGAAATAGAGTTGGGGGATGTAGATGGGAAATAGTGAAGGTGGGAGAGTTGAAAAAGCCAGAGAATAGACAGAAATATCAGGACAGGTTGAAAGTGTCATATGACAGGGTGAAAGAAAGAGAAGTTGGGGAGTTAGAGGAGGGATGGGGGTTGATGAAAGAATGTTTTGTGGGACATGCAAGTGATGTGTGTGGAAAAAGGTTTGTTGGAGGTGGCATGAGGAGGGACAGCGAGTGGTGGAATGAAGGGGTGAAAATGAAGGTGGAAGAGAAAAAAAGGGCTTTTGAGGAATGACTGCAGTGTAACAGTAGGGAGAAGTATGAAAGATATAGGGAGAAAAATGTGGAAACCAAGCAGAAGGTAGAGGAAGTGAAGAGGTTGGCAAATGTTAAATAGGGACAGGATTCTTCTAGGTCATATGAGGAGAATAAAAAGAAGTTTTGGAAAGAAGAGGGAATGATGCAAGGAAAAGATGGGCAGAATATTTTGAGTGCTTGCTGAATGTTGAGGAAGATAGAGAGGCAGCTATAGTGGTAGAGAGGGTGTTCAAGTGCCAGTAATGGGAGATGAAATTGAGAGAGAGATTACAAGAGAGGAGGTGAAAAGGGCATTGTATGAAGTGAAAGCAGGTAAAGCACCTGGAATGGATGGTGTGAGAGCAGAGATGTTGAAAGAATGGGGTGTGACGGCATTGGAATGGTTAGTGAGAGTGTTTAATATATGCTTTATGTTGTCAGTGGAATGGGTGATTGCTTGTATAGTGCCCCTACAAAAAGGTAAGGGAGATGTGTATGGATGCTGTAATTTTAGGGGTATAAGTTTGTTGAGTGTGGTAGCAAAAGTGTATGGTAGGATACTGGTTGATAGGATTAGGGATAAGACAGAAAATGTGATTGCGGAAGTGCAGAGTGGTTCTAGGGGAGGAAGAGGTTGTATAGATCAGATTTTTATAGTTAGGCAGTTATGTGAGAAATATTTAGCAAAGGGTAAGAATGTGTATTTTGCATTATTGGATCTGGAGAAAGCGTATGATAGAGTTGATAGAGAGGCAATGTGGAATGTTTTGAGGTTATATGGAATTAATGGTAAACTGTTGCATGCAGTGAAGAGTCTGTATTAGGGCAGTAGAGCTTGTGTTAGGTAGGGAATGAAGTGAGTGAGTAGTTTCCAGTGAGTGTGGGACTGAGACAGGGATGTGTGATGTCACCATGGCTGTTCAATTTGTATATTGATGGAGTCGTAAGAGAGGTGCATGAGCGAGTGCGTGGTCGAGGTTTGAGAATGGTAGATGGGGATGATAACAAGTGGGAGCTGAGTCAGTTGCTGTTTGCAGATGATACTGTGGTGGTGGCAGATTCTGAGGAGAAGCTGTGTCAGTTAGTGTCAGAATTTGGAATGGTGTGTGAGAGAAGGAAGTTGCGAGTGAATGTGGGAAAGAGTAAGGTTATGAAGTGTACAAGAAATGAGGATGGTGCTGGATTGAATGTCATGTTGAATGGAGAGACACTTGAGGAAGTTGATCAGTTTAAGTAATTAGGCTCGGTTATAGCTGCAAATGGTGGAGTGGAAGCAGATGTGTGTCACATAGTGAATGAAGGATGTAAAGTGTTGGGTGCGTTGAAAGGAGTGATGAAGTATAAAGGGTTGGAAATGAATGTTAAGAAAGTTTTTTTGTATGAGAAAGTGGTTGTGCCAACTGTGATGTATGGATCAGAGTTATGGGGTATGAAAGTAAGTGAGAGACAGAAACTAAATGTGTTTGAGATAAAATGCCTGAGGAGTATGACTGGTGTATCTCGGTTGGATAGGGTTAGGAATGAAGTGGTGAGAGTAAGAACGGGTGTGAGGAGAGATATTGCAGCTAGAGTAGATATGAATGTTCTGAGATGGTTTGGCCATGTGGAGAGTATGGATGATGAAAGACTGCTGAAAAAGGTGATGAATGCGAGAGTTGATGGGAGAAATTCTAAAGGGAGGCCTAGGTTTGGGTGGATGAATGGAGTAAGGAGAGCCCTGAATGATAGGAGGATGGATATGAGGGAAGCAAGTGAGAGTGCTAGGAATAGGAATGAGTGGCGAGCGATTGTGACGTAGCTGTGATGGGCGTCTGCTGTTACCACGGGGCTGCATCTAACAGAGGTAGCCCTGTGGTAGGGGCAGTAGGGGAGTTGGCAGTTGTGAAGCGACACAGGTTGTGGAAGAGCCGGGAGGATGGGCTGTGGCACTCCAGCAGTGCCATCTGAACGGTCGCTAGCTCCCCCGTCATTACGCATAGAGCAAATTAATTCCCTTATTGTTTCCTTTTTTTTTTGTCTGCTACCCTCCAATTAAAGGGGGAAACAGCCAAGGTAGATAGACATATATATATATATATATATATATATATATATATATATATATATATATATATATATATATATATATATATATATATATATATATATATATATATATATATATATATATATATATATATATATATATATATATATATATATATATATATATATATATATATATATATATATATATATATATATATATATATATATATATATATATATATATATATATATATATATATATATATATATATATATATATATATATATATATATATATATATATATATATATATATATATATATATATATATATATATATATATATATATATATATATATATATATATATATATATATATGCAAAATAAACTGTTATATCACAGCACAATATGAAACAAAAAAAAAGGCCCATAAATAAAACACAAAAAGAAGCGAAGATGTACTATATATTACGACTGGACTCCAGTCCTCTTCAGGTACAAATGAATTGATAAATACAGAGCTGTATTTATCAATTCATTTGTATCTGAAGAGGACTGGAGTCCAGTCGTAATATATAGTACATCTTCGCTTCTTTTTGTGTTTTATTTATGGGCCTTTTTTTTGTTTCATATATATATATATATATATATATATATATATATATATATATATATATATATATATATATATATATATATATATATATATATATATATATATATATATATATATATATATATATATATATATATATATATATATATATATATATATATATATATATATATATATATATATATATATATATATATATATATATATATATATATATATGAAGCAAAAAAAGGCCCATAAATAAAACACAAAAAGAAGCGAAGATGTACTATATATTACGACTGGACTCCAGTCCTCTTCAGGTACAAATGAATTGATAAATACAGAGCTGTGGATAAAGGTGGGGAGAGATGCTAGCTACGATTCCCAGGAGGATTCACGATGGGATTATCTTCAAACCTCAGGTCAGGTGGACGGTCATTTGGCATAATCTTCTTAATGAGGTCTTTTAATAATGCTTCATTACTGTTGTTCTTTACAGTTAATTAAAATCTATAAAGATTTTATCCGTCCCTGCTTAGAATACTGCTTGCACATCTAGTGGGCTACTTCATATACATATTTCCTTGATAGGCTTCAATCTAAGGCAGTAAGACTCATTAATGACCCTTCTCTTACTTTTAATCTGGGTTCACTTTCTCTTTGCCGTATATATATATATATATATATATATATATATATATATATATATATATATATATATATATATATATATATATATATATATATAGAGAGAGAGAGAGAGAGAGAGAGAGAGAGATAGATAGATAGATAGATAGATAGATAGAACATAAGAACATAAGAACATAAGAATAGAGGACACTGCAACATGCCTACTGGCACACACGAGGCAGCTCCATTTTTGAATTGTATTTTCAGCATGTCTAACCTATTCTATTCTACTCTACTTATTTATTCTGTTTTTCTTTTTATGATTTTTCTAATAAGCACTAACCTATTCATACCCACCCTACCTCTGTCATATGTCTATCTAATCTACATTTGAAGGTGTCTAAGGTATTGGCATTTACTATCCTACTAGGAAGCTTGTTCCATGCATCAGCTACTCTATTACCAAACCAATTTTTACCAATTTCCCTTCTGAACCTAAATTTATCAAGCTTAAATCCATTATTACGAGTTCTGGTTTGATCATGAATTTTTAAAACTTTATTAATATCTCCCTTGTTAATCCCTTTAAACCATTTATACACTTCAATCATATCCCCCCTAACTCTTCGCCTCTCTAGAGAATGTAGATTAAGTTTTTTTAATCTGTCCTCATATGGTAGATTTCTGATATTGTGTATCATCTTGGTCATTCTTCGTTGCACTCTCTCCAAGGATTCAATTTCCATTCTATAATAGGGTGACCAGAATTGCACAGCATAATCTAAATGGGGCCTAACTAATGCAAGATAGAGCTGCAAAATAACTTTTTCCGTCCTATTGCTAACGCTTCTTGAGATAAATCCTAAAATTCTGCTTGCTTTATTTCTGACTGCTGTGCATTGCTCTCTTGGCTTAAGACTACTACTCACAAGAACTCCCAAATCCCTTTCACACTGAGAACTCATGATTTCATGGTTATTTAGCTTATAACTAGTATTGTCTTTTATAGTACCCATTTTAACTACTTTACATTTTTCAACATTAAATTCCATTTGCCATTTGTCCGACCATTCAGATAATCTATTTAGATCTTCCTGTAAAGCATGAATGTCTTCTTTTCCATTTATAGTTCTACCTATTTTAGTGTCGTCTGCGAATTTACTTAGGTTACTACTGATATCCGAATCCAGATCATTTAGATATACGATGAATAATAGAGGACCCAGTACCGAGCCTTGTGGTACCCCGCTTGTAACCGAGCCCCACTCTGATTTCTCTCCATTTATGCAAACCCTCTGTTTTCTGTCTTTTAACCATTGTTTGATCCATCTGAGCACAGCTCCTCCTATACCATGAGCTTCCAGCTTTTTAACTAATCTTTTGTGAGGAACTCTATCCAAAGCTTTGCTAAAATCTAGATATATTGTATCATATTCTTTGCCACAATCTACTGCCTCGTAAACTTCTGAATAAAAAGACAATAAGTTTGTAAGGCACGAAAAACCCTTAAGAAACCCGTGTTGTGAAAGTTTTATCAGTCTGTGTAATTCTAGATGTGCCCTTATTTTATTTGCAATTATGGATTCTAGAATCTTACCCACTGTTGACGTTAAACTTACCGGCCTATAATTATTCCTTTTAACACGTTCTCCTTTTTTAAATATTGGTACCACATCTGCCAATTTCCACTCCATGGGTACCGATCCTAATTTTATTGAATTATTAAATAATGCAGTTAGAGGACAACTAAGCTCTTCCTTGCATTCCTTTAATATTCTAGCATATATTCCATCAGGTCCCGGAGATTTATGAGCCTTTAATTTATCTATTTCTTTTATTACCTCCTCTCTCGTAATATTTATTGAACTAAGTATATTATCGGGACTGTCTCTGTAAATGGATTCTACTTCCGGAATATTTTCCAAGTTTTCATTTGTAAATACAGATAAGAAATAATCATTTAAACATGTACACATCACTTTATCGTCATCTGTGATATGGCCATTGGCTACTTCAATTGGTCCGACTTTTTCCTTAAATTTTGTTTGATAATGTTGATAAAACCCTTTAGGATTTTCTTTAGCTTCTCCTGCTATTCGAACTTCGTATTTTCTTTTCGACTCTCTAACTATCTTTTTAACTTCCCTGTTTAACTGTATATATTGCTGCCTCACCTGCTCTTCACCTCTTTTTAGTTTCCTGTATATTCCTCTTTTAATACCCATAAGATTCTTTATTCTATTGTTCATCCATTTAGGGTCATTTTTTCTTGATCTGCAATGTTTCATGGGAATATAGTCTCTCTGACTATTCTTAAGAGTCATGACAAAATTGTTATATTCCTCATCCAAATTTATATTAACTGATAGATAGATAAGAACATAAGAACATAAGAATAGAGAACACTGCAACATGCCTACTGGCACACACGAGGCAGCTCCATTTTTGAATTGTATTTTCAGCATGTCTAACCTATTCTATTCTACTCTACTTATTTATTCTATTTTTCTGCTTATGATTTTTCTAATAAGCACTAACCTATTCATACCCACCCTACCTCTGTCATATGTCTATCTAATCTACATTTGAAGGTGTCTAAGGTATTGGCATTTACTATCCTACTAGGAAGCTTGTTCCATGCATCAGCTACTCTATTACCAAACCAATTTTTACCAATTTCCCTTCTGAACCTATACTTATCAATCTTAAATCCATTATTACGAGTTCTGGTTTGATCATGAATTTTTAAAACTTTATTAATATCTTCCTTGTTAATCCCTTTAAACCATTTATACACTTCAATCATATCCCCCCTAACTCTTCGCCTCTCTAGAGAATGTAGATTAAGTTTTTTTAATCTGTCCTCATATGGTAGATTTCTGATATTGTGTATCATCTTGGTCATTCTTCGCTGCACTCTCTCCAAGGATTCAATTTCCATTCTATAATAGGGTGACCAGAATTGCACAGCATAATCTAAATGGGGCCTAACTAATGCAAGATAGAGCTGCAAAATAACTTTTTCCGTCCTATTGCTAACGCTTCTTGAGATAAATCCTAAAATTCTGTTTGCTTTATTTCTGACTGTTGTGCATTGCTCTCTTGGCTTAAGACTAGTACTCACAAGAACTCCCAAATCCCTTTCACACTGAGAACTCATGATTTCATGGTTATTTAGCTTATAACTAGTATTGTCTTTTATAGTACCCATTTTAACTACTTTACATTTTTCAACATTAAATTCCATTTGCCATTTGTCCGACCATTCAGATAATCTATTTAGATCTTCCTGTAAAGCATGAATGTCTTCTTTTCCATTTATAGTTCTACCTATTTTAGTGTCGTCTGCGAATTTACTTAGGTTACTACTGATATCCGAATCCAGATCATTTAGATATACGATGAATAATAGGGGACCCAGTACCGAGCCTTGTGGTACCCCGCTAGTAACCGAGCCCCACTCTGATTTCTCTCTTGGCTTAAGACTAGTACTCACAAGAACTCCCAAATCCCTTTCACACTGAGAACTCATGATTTCATGGTTATTTAGCTTATAACTAGTATTGTCTTTTATAGTACCCATTTTAACTACTTTACATTTTTCAACATTAAATTCCATTTGCCATTTGTCCGACCATTCAGATAATCTATTTAGATCTTCCTGTAAAGCATGAATGTCTTCTTTTCCATTTATAGTTCTACCTATTTTAGTGTCGTCTGCGAATTTACTTAGGTTACTACTGATATCCGAATCCAGATCATTTAGATATACGATGAATAATAGGGGACCCAGTACCGAGCCTTGTGGTACCCCGCTAGTAACCGAGCCCCACTCTGATTTCTCTCCATGTATGCAAACCCTCTGTTTTCTGTCTTTTAACCATTGTTTGATCCATCTGAGAACAGCTCCTCCTATACCATGAGCTTCCAGCTTTTTAACTAATCTTTTGTGAGGAACTCTATCAAAAGCTTTGCTAAAATCTAGATATATTGTATCATATTCTTTGCCACAATCTACTGCCTCGTAAACTTCTGAATAAAAAGACAATAAGTTTGTAAGGCACGAAAAACCCTTAAGAAACCCGTGTTGTGAAAGTTTTATCAGTCTGTGTAATTCTAGATGTGCCCTTATTTGCAATTATGGATTCTAGAATCTTACCCACTGTTGACGTTAAACTTACCGGCCTATAATTATTCTTTTTAACACGTTCTCCTTTTTTAAATATTGGTACCACATCTGCCAATTTCCACTCCATGGGTACCGATCCTAATTTTATTGAATTATTAAATAATGCAGTTAGTGGACAACTAAGCTCTTCCTTGCATTCCTTTAATATTCTAGCATATATTCCATCAGGTCCCGGAGATTTATGAGCCTTTAATTTATCTATTTCTTTTATTACCTCCTCTCTCATAATATTTATTGAACTAAGTATTTTATCGGGACTGTCTCTGTAAATGGATTCTACTTCCGGAATATTTTCCAAGTTTTCATTGGTAAATACAGATAAGAAATAATCATTTAAACATCATTTAAAGCTCTCAGGTCAAGAGCCTAGGTAAGTCTCCCAAGGTCGGAGTAACCCATCCTCCGGATAAGTCTCGTTCTTTGGTAATTGTAGGGGATTCACTATGCAGATATGTAGACAGGAAACTCAGGCATAGAGTTAGAGGAAAATATTTTTTCCCTGGAGCAGGTATGAAGAAGGTGGGTGAGTCAATAAATAGCTGGATTGAGAAAAAAGATGTTGTTTGTTTGATAACTGGGGGAAATGACGTGCAGGATGGTAGAAGTGAAGAGCTGATTAGGTTGTATAGACAAGCCCTGGATAAGATTAGGAAAAGGGGTGCAGTTCCTGTGATGTGTGGTATTCTCCCTAGGCTTAGCCAAAGTTCAGAGTGGTGGTCTCGAGCTATAGGAGTAAATGCTAGGATGAAAGTCTTCTGTCGGGAGAATAATATAGGTTTTATAGACGGGTGGGATCACTTCACTAGTCGTAAGCATATGTATGCAAGGGATGGAGTGCATCTTTCTAATTCAGGTGTCTCGGTATTGGCTGGTATGATAGACAGAGAGGTAGGGGGGTTTTGTTAGACACAAATAATGAAATGATTAATACTTGTGCAGAGAAATTAGTCAGTAAGGGTTCAGTAAATAGTGGGTCAAATAACTGGGAGTCTAAGGATAAGAACCATTTGTTACATAGAACAAATATTAACAAAAAGAATAGCCACAAGAAGGGTGAAGCTAGAGAAAGTTTAAAAGTATATTATACAAATAGCCGTAGTTTAGGTAACAAGATAGAAGAACTGAGAGCCATAGTATGTAGTGAGAGACCGGATATAATATGCATTAGTGAAAGTTGGATTAAATTAGAAAGCAAACACCTTAAAGCTGAGTACATAATTACAGGATATAAACTTTATAATGCTGATCGTAGTGCAGATAAAAGAGGGGGAGGGGTAATTATGTATATTAAAGATAGCCTCAGAAGCTGCATTAAGTCTGGAATTAAGACAAATCTAAATTCAGAAACCTTATGGGTTGAAATTAAAAATAATATAGAAAGTCTAGTTGTAGGAGTAGTCTACAGACCACCTGATCTAGATAATATAGAGTCGCAAGTTATATACGATGAAATTTCTAAAGTGAGCAGGTCAAATAGGGTTTGCATTGTAGGCGATTTTAATTTTAGACATATTAACTGGGAAACCATAACAGGTGATAGTAGCTCTAAGGAGTTTTTGGAAGTAGTAGAAGACAATTTCCTTTCTCAGCATGTACATGAAGCAACACGGGGGGTGAATACACTAGATTTAGTTCTTAGTAATAGAGAGAATATGGTTACAAATTTAGAAGTTGGTGAAAAATTGGGCAACAGTGACCATGATTCCATTAGATTTAACATAATTTTCAAGGAAACTATAAAGGAAAATAAGAATATTGTTCCAAACTTTAGAGCAGGAGATTTTGAGGGCTTAAAAACTAAATTATCTAATGAGGTATGGGAAGGGATTTCTGGGGTACAGATGTGGGTAGTTAATCCAGCAGGTCAGGTCGCAGGTAGCGGATTACCCCGAAATTTGGGTACCACATGCCAAGGATTATCACAAGATAAGATCAATACATTAAATTCTCTCACAGGAAAGAACAGCAGCCCGTCAGTTAATATAAATTTGGATGAGGAATATAACAATTTTGTCATGACTCTTAAGAATAGTCAGAGAGACTATATTCTCATGAAACATTGCAGATCAAGAAAAAATGACCCTAAATGGATGAACAATAGAATAAAGAATCTTATAGGTATTAAAAGAGGAATATACAGGAAACTAAAAAGAGGTGAAGAGCAGGTGAGGCAGCAATATATACAGTTAAACAGGGAAGTTAAAAAGATAGTTAGAGAGTCGAAAAGAAAATACGAAGTTCGAATAGCAGGAGAAGCTAAAGAAAATCCTAAAGGGTTTTATCAACATTATCAAACAAAATTTAAGGAAAAAGTCGGACCAATTGAAGTAGCCAATGGCCATATCACAGATGACGATAAAGTGATGTGTACATGTTTAAATGATTATTTCTTATCTGTATTTACAAATGAAAACTTGGAAAATATTCCGGAAGTAGAATCCATTTACAGAGACAGTCCCGATAATGTACTTAGTTCAATAAATATTACGAGAGAGGAGGTAATAAAAGAAATAGATAAATTAAAGGCTCATAAATCTCCGGGACCTGATGGAATATATGCTAGAATATTAAAGGAATGCAAGGAAGAGCTTAGTTGTCCTCTAACTGCATTATTTAAAAATTCAATAAAATTAGGATCGGTACCCATGGAGTGGAAATTGGCAGATGTGGTACCAATATTTAAAAAAGGAGAACGTGTTAAAAAGAATAATTATAGGCCGGTAAGTTTAACGTCAACAGTGGGTAAGATTCTAGAATCCATAATTGCAAATAAAATAAGGGCACATCTAGAATTACACAGACTGATAAAACTTTCACAACACGGGTTTCTTAAGGGTTTTTCGTGCCTTACAAACTTATTGTCTTTTTATTCAGAAGTTTACGAGGCAGTAGATTGTGGCAAAGAATATGATACAATATATCTAGATTTTAGCAAAGCTTTTGATAGAGTTCCTCACAAAAGATTAGTTAAAAAGCTGGAAGCTCATGGTATAGGAGGAGCTGTGCTCAGATGGATCAAACAATGGTTAAAAGACAGAAAACAGAGGGTTTGCATAAATGGAGAGAAATCAGAGTGGGGCTCGGTTACAAGCGGGGTACCACAAGGCTCGGTACTGGGTCCTCTATTATTCATCGTATATCTAAATGATCTGGATTCGGATATCAGTAGTAACCTAAGTAAATTCGCAGACGACACTAAAATAGGTAGAACTATAAATGGAAAAGAAGACATTCATGCTTTACAGGAAGATCTAAATAGATTATCTGAATGGTCGGACAAATGGCAAATGGAATTTAATGTTGAAAAATGTAAAGTAGTTAAAATGGGTACTATAAAAGACAATACTAGTTATAAGCTAAATAACCATGAAATCATGAGTTCTCAGTGTGAAAGGGATTTGGGAGTTCTTGTGAGTAGTAGTCTTAAGCCAAGAGAGCAATGCACAGCAGTCAGAAATAAAGCAAACAGAATTTTAGGATTTATCTCAAGAAGCGTCAGCAATAGGACGGAAAAAGTTATTTTGCAGCTCTATCTTGCATTAGTTAGGCCCCATTTAGATTATGCTGTGCAATTCTGGTCACCCTATTATAGAATGGAAATTGAATCCTTGGAGAGAGTGCAACGAAGAATGACCAAGATGATACACAATATCAGAAATCTACCATATGAGGACAGATTAAAAAAACTTAATCTACATTCTCTAGAGAGGCGAAGAGTTAGGGGGGATATGATTGAAGTGTATAAATGGTTTAAAGGGATTAACAAGGGAGATATTAATAAAGTTTTAAAAATTCATGATCAAACCAGAACTCGTAATAATGGATTTAAGCTTGATAAATTTAGGTTCAGAAGGGAAATTGGTAAAAATTGGTTTGGTAATAGAGTAGCTGATGCATGGAACAAGCTTCCTAGTATGATAGTAAATGCCAATACCTTAGACACCTTCAAATGTAGATTAGATAGACATATGACAGAGGTAGGGTGGGTATGAATAGGTTAGTGCTTATTAGAAAAATCATAAAAAGAAAAACAGAATAAATAAGTAGAGTAGAATAGAATAGGTTAGACATGCTGAAAATACAATTAAAAAATGGAGCTGCCTCGTGTGTGCCAGTAGGCATGTTGCAGTGTCCTCTATTCTTATGTTCTTGCTTATGTCTGCTTACCTCGGTCCCGGAGCATGGCCATCACTTTATCCGCCTCCCGATCTGCTGATATCGGGCGCATGTGGCTACTTCCGAATTCCGCGGTCCGACGTTCTTTCCTGTACACATCCTTTCGTCTCTGATGAATGGCCTTGGATAACAAGGCCGCTTTCCAGGATTGTTGCCCTTTAGCTTCTCCTGCTATTCTAACTTCGTATTTTCTTTTCGACTCTCTAACTATCTTTTTAA
The DNA here is from genome assembly GCA_037179515.1 of Halocaridina rubra. Taxonomy (NCBI): domain Eukaryota; kingdom Metazoa; phylum Arthropoda; class Malacostraca; order Decapoda; family Atyidae; genus Halocaridina; species Halocaridina rubra. The sequence goes on along the minus strand of JAXCGZ010005704.1, from coordinate 176,213 downwards.
CTTCCCTGTTTAACTGTATATATTGCTGCCTCACATGCTCTTCACCTCTTTTTAGTTTCCTGTATATTCCTCTTTTAATACCTATAAGATTCTTTATTCTATTGTTCATCCATTTAGGGTCATTTTTTCTTGATCTGCAATGTTTCATGGGAATATAGTCTCTCTGACTATTCTTAAGAGTCATGACAAAATTGTTATATTCCTCATCCAAATTTATATTAACTGACGGACTGCTGTTCTTTCCTGTGAGAGAATTTAATGTATTGATCTTATCTTGTGATAATCCTTGGCATGTGGTACCCAAATTTCGGGGTAATCCGCTACCTGCGACCTGACCTGCTGGATTAACTACCCACATCTGTACCCCAGAAATCCCTTCCCATACCTCATTAGATAATTTAGTTTTTAAGCCCTCAAAATCTCCTGCTCTAAAGTTTGGAACAATATTCTTATTTTCCTTTATAGTTTCTTTGAAAATTATGTTAAATCTAATGGAATCATGGTCACTGTTGCCCAATTTTTCACCAACTTCTAAATTTGTAACCATATTCTCTCTATTACTAAGAACTAAATCTAGTGTATTCACCCCCCGTGTTGCTTCAAGTACATGCTGAGAAAGGAAATTGTCTTCTACTACTTCCAAAAACCCCTTAGAGCTACTATCACCTGTTATGGTTTCCCAGTTAATATGTCTAAAATTAAAATCGCCTACAATGCAAACTCTATTTGACCTGGTCACTTTAGAAATTTCATCATATATAACTTGCGACTCTATATTGTCTAGATCAGGTGGTCTGTAGACTACTCCTACAACTAGACTTTCTATATTATTTTTAATTTCAACCCATAAGGTTTCTGAATTTAGATTTGTCTTAATTCCAGACTTAATGCAGCTTCTGAGGCTATCTTTAATATACATAATTACCCCTCCCCCTCTTTTATCTGCACTACGATCAGCATTATAAAGTTTATATCCTGTAATTATGTACTCAGATTTAAGGTGTTTGCTTTCTAAATTAATCCAACTTTCACTAATGCATATTATATCCGGTCTCTCACTACATACTATGGCTCTCAGTTCTTCTATCTTGTTACCTAAACTACGGCTATTTGTATAATATACTTTTAAACTTTCTCTAGCTTCACCCTTCTTGTGGCTATTCTTTTTGTTAATATTTGTTCTATGTAACAAATGGTTCTTATCCTTAGACTCCCAGTTATTTGACCCACTATTTACTGAACCCTTACTGACTAATTTCTCTGCACAAGTATTAATCATTTCATTATTTGTGTCTAACAAAACCCCCCTACCTCTCTGTCTATCATACCAGCCAATACCGAGACACCTGAATTAGAAAGATGCACTCCATCCCTTGCATACATATGCTTACGACTAGAGAGAGAGAGAGAGAGAGAGGAGAGAGGAGAGAGAGAGAGAGAGAGAGAGAGAGGAGAGAGAGAGAGAGAGAGAGAGAGAGAGAGAGAGAGGAGAGAGGAGAGAGAGAGAGAGAGAGAGAGAGGAGAGAGAGAGAGAGAGAGAGCCGTAAGGTATTATCCCTATCTCTTTTCTGTCACTGTTCTGATGAGTTGGCGAGTTGCATTCCTTTCCACTGCCCAGGCCATATAACACTCTTCAAGCAACCTCGTCTCACAGATTGGTCAGTGCAGTGATTGGTTCTTCCCATCTACCTCCAGACTCTGGAATTCTCTTCCCCTTTCTGTCTTTCCTAATTCTTATAACCCATCTTCCTTCAAAAAACTGGTCTATCATTATCTTAGGGCCTAATCCTCCATATCTCTAGGTCCTCAGTACTTCGACTATTCTTTTAGCCTGTCCTTCTCCTATTGTGTACCTTATCTCTGTTTTGTTCTCAACTTTTTACTTTTCTTCGTCTTAATGTATTCTTCGTGCCCGGGCCTTTATTGATGAAGGCAATTTTCTTGTCTGTCCTGGTGTCACACTCTGAATGTCTCTGAATGTGCGTGGTTGTGGTATAAATGTAAGTAAGAGGGAGGTGATAGGGAGTATATTTGTTGAGAGAAATATGGATGTACTTGCACTGAGCGAAACTAAGATAAAAGGGAATGGTGAGGTGACATTTGGGATTGCGGTAGGTAGGGTATCTGGAGTTGAGAGAGGAAGAGGAAGAGAGGGAGAGGCTCTGTTGGTAAGTGATGAGATAAATAAGTGTGTGGTGGAATGGAAGGAAGTATTATCTAGAATAATAGTGGCTAAAATGAGGCTGGGATGCGAGGTTTGGGTATTTGTGAGCATACATGGTCCTGACAGTGAAAAAAGTGAGGAAGTAAGAAAAGAATTTAATGAAATTGAATGAGTGTGTGGAAGACTTGGGAATGAATGTGAATGTGGTGTTGATGGGAGATTTAATTGCTAGAGTAGGGAATGGGCCAGTGGATGGTGTAACTGGGAAGTATGGAATACCTGGTAGGAATGAGAGTGGAGAGAAAATGAGAGAAATGTGTATTGAGAGAGAGATGTTGACTGCTAATATTGTATTTTAAAAGAAGGATGTGCACAAGAGTACATGGGTCAGAGTTGATAATGTTAGAGTAGTTGACAGAGCATTCGAGGGTTATGTTGCAGTGGACAGGAGGGTGATTAGAAGAATTTTTGATGTGATTGTACTGAGAGGAGCTAGTGGTGGAATATCTGCTCATTATTTAGTGGAAAGCAGAGTGAGAGTAGGAGAAAAGTGGAGAAAGAGGAGAAGTGAGAGAGCAAGAGAGTGGTAAAAGTGCATGAATTGTACAAGAAAGAGAAAGACTGTGAGTATAAGGCTAGTCTGAGGAATGTGTGGAATATAGTGATAGAGAAAGTGGAGGAGGGAGTGGAAGGAGAATGGGGCTGTTTCAAGGAAAAAGTTATGAAGTGTGCCGAAGCAGTGTGTGGAATGAGACTAACTGGTGGAAGTAAAAGGAAAGGTAGTGAATGGTGGAAAGAGGAGGTGAGTGCAGTAGTGACTTAAATGAAGCAGGCATTTGAGGTATGGATGCAGGTAGGTAATGTAGGGGCGTATGAAAGATGTTGGTCAAAGAGGAGGTTAGCAAAGCGCGTGGTGAGGGAGGCAAAGAGAGAAGCGGATGTATGGTGGAGTAAGTGCTTGTCTGAGAATTTTGAAAGGAATAAAAGGATATTTTGGAAGGAAGTGAAAAGAGTGAGGAAAGGTGAGTCTGGTAAGGAGGAGAGGGTGAAAAGAGTAGATGGGCAATTGCTGGTAGAGGGAATTAAGGTGAGAGAGAGATGGGGTGAGTATTCAAGGAACAGCTAAATGAGGAAGATGGTAGAGAGGCAGAGATTGTGACTGTGGAAAACGAATGGAGCATGCCAATGTTAGATGATGAGAATGATAGAGAAATAACAAAAGAGAAGGTACATTTGGCAGTGAGAGCAATGAAAGCAGGTAAAGCACCAGGAATAGATAGGTATCATGTTAAATACTTGTCAAAAGGAGGGGAGGCACTAGTAGGATGGATGGTAAGGTTGTTGAATGTATGATTCTGGAAAGGGAGGGTCCCAGTTGATTGGGAGAGTGCATGTGCAGTTCCACTTTACAAAGGAAAAGGAGATAAGCATGACTCTAGTAGTTTTAGAGGAATTAGTTTGTTGAGTGTGATTGGTAAGATATATGGAAGAGTGTTCGTCGAGATAATTATTAAAGGTACTGAGAGATTGATTGGGGAAGAGCAGAAAAGGAAGAGGATGTGAGGATCAGGTGTTTGCGGCAAGACAGGTGTGTAAGTAGCTCTTGGAGAAAGTAAGGACACTCATTGGGCTTTTATGGACATGAAGAAAGCATATGACAGGGTAGATAGAGAGGGGTAGTGGAGTGTGACGCGACTGTATGGAATATGTGGAAGTATATTGAATGTGATGAAGAGTTTTTACATGAATAGTAGAGCATGTCTGTGAATTGGAAATGGTATGAGTGACTGGTTTGAGGTGATTGTAAGATTACGACAAGGTTATATAATATCGCCATGGCTGTTTAATGTGTATAACACATTAGACAGAGGCTTGGAACTAGTGGGTGAGGATGGACAGTTGTGGAAATTGTATCAGTTGCTATTTGCGGATGATACTGGTCTGGTGGCTCATACCGAGAATGAGCTGAATCATTTGGTGACTGAGTTTGTTAGGGACTGTGAAAGAAAGAAGTTGTGGGTGTCTGTTGGTAAAAGTATAGCCATGAGATGGACGAGAAGTGTTAATGTTGGTAGATTGAATGTAGGTGTGAATGGGGAGTTGCTTGAAGAAGCTAAGAGTTTTAAGTATCTGTGGTCGCATATGAAAATGAAGCCATGAGTGAGGTTGAGGGAAACTGTAATATGAACAGAGTGGCATTCAGATTGATTGCGTTCATTCCTAGTATAGCATATAAAGCTGTAAGGTTTGTTTCCCTTTTAGACCTTCGGTGGTGTAATTGGTAGTGCTTTGGCAAAGTAATTATGTGTCCTAGGTCTAAGTCCCGGTCGAGTAAAAAAAAATTATTTATATATATATATATATATATATATATATATATATATATATATATATATATATATATATATATATATATATATATATATATATATAAGTAGTCGCCGTGGCTCAGTCGGTAGCGTCTCCGACTCTGAGGCGTCAGGTCGAGGGTTCGCGCCCCGCCACGGTCTGAGGTTAGCAAAGGCATGCACTCAGCGTAAGGATTACATCTGCCAAAACAAGTCCTTTGCAAGAAGGCAACCGTCCTAGCCCTTGGTTGATAAGGGAGTCCGTGACGTAAAACCGGAACAACATATATATATTATATATATATATATATATATATATATATATATATATATATATATATATATATATATATAAACACACACACAGATTTGGAGGATGCTTTAATTATTTCACATGAATGGTATAGTAAAGGTAATCAAATAAGCACATTACCATATGTGAAAACATGAATCATTTTTACCCGACCTGGACTTGAACCTAGGACACAAAATTACTAAGCCTAGGCACTACCAACTACACCACAGAAGGTCGAAAAGAGAAACAGACCTTACAGCTTATAGCTGCTATACTAGGAATGAATGCATTCTGTCTGAATGCCACTATGTTCATATTACAGTTTCCCCCAACCTCACTCGTGGTTTCTTGTCCACATTTAATTCAACTCCCAATCTCATTTGGGACCAACAATATTCAAATAAGCACATTCCCATATGTGAAAACATGAATAATTTTAACCCTGCCCAGGACTTGAACCTAGGACTTGTAATTACTAAACCACGGGTGAGGTTGGGGGAAACTGTAATATGAACATAGTAGCTTTCAGATAGAAAGCGTTCATTCCTAGTATAGCAGATATAATCTGTAAGGTCCGTTTTCCATTTAGACCTTCCGTAGTGTAGTTGGTAGCGCCTTGGCTTAGTAATTGTATGTCCTAGGTTCAAGTCCCGGTCGGAGTAAAATGATTCATGTTTTCACATATGGTAATGTGCTTATTTGATTATTGTTGCTCCCGAATGAGATTGAGAGTTAAAATAAATGCGAAAAGGAAACCACGAGTGAGGTTGGGGGAACTGTAATATGAACGTAGTGGATTCAGATAGAATGCGTTCATGCCTAGTATAGCAGATATAAGCTGTAAGGTCTGTTTCCCTTTTAGACCTTCTGTGGTATAGTTAATAGCGCCTTGGCTTAATAATTATATGTCCTAGGTTCAAGTCGCAGTCGGGGTAAAAATGATTCATAGCAAAGATAGTTTGCTTTCTCTCTCTTTGTGTACAAATGTGCAATGCACTGCCACACATGGGCAAGAGATTTTTAAAAGTATGTACATAAATTATCTGGACATAGTTTTGAATATGCAGTACTAAACAGGACTCCGGAATTAAACAACATTTTAACAGTAGGAAAGAGCTACAAGATATGCTACCAAGCTTGCGCCAGGAATACGAAATGTCTGTATTATGTAGAAGCTGATTACTCCAACAAGAAGCCAGATGTGATATGATAGCGCCTCTGTATAAACTGATAGAGATACTTTGATATGGGTCTCTAGTTATAAAAGCCATAATTTGGAACTTTGCAAGAACATCTCTATAGGATGTGAAAACAATCAATTCTGGGGGTGGTGAGAATAGATATAAAATAGATTTCTTTCCTCAAGAAGAAAAATTGCATTCGTAAGTGTCAGTTATGTGTAAAAG